>JAVXUP010004590.1:0-29293 GCA_033070095.1 Escallonia herrerae
AGTGTACTTAATAGTGACGATTTGTTTAACAAGATAGCGTAATAATCCGTTGATAATTTTCTTAGCGCATAAATGTTCATTATTGGACCATTTCGCAATAATAAAAAGTTCTGGTGAATTTTTAGCAACTAATGAAAGTGTAAAGGGATTTTTTGTAATTTTCCTATTAGAGTTTCATATATAAACTTACATGTACTCTAGGGCAGCTGTCCAAGAGCTCCCTTTCAAGCCGTCAGATCCACTTTGAGAGAGAGATACACACAGAAAAAAAAAAAGATACAGAGACAGAAAGACGGAAGAAAGACTTGGATGTTTCTGGCGATCAGATAGAATTTTCGGTAAGCTTCTAATCTCTTTCTATCTTTTTTTCAATGATTATAGGATAAAGGGACGCATGGTGAGGAAACTGTGATGTGTTTCGTGTGATGGTGTCTGTATTTATATGTGTGTGAGTGTATAAGAGGTAAAAGGGAATAAACCGTAGGTATTTTTGGTGGGTTAAGGGCCGTGAGGTGATGGTTGCCATATACACTCTGGCGCAGCCATGTGTTGCTGAACTGAGCACGAGAGCAACCATGGACTGGTGAAGAAGGGATTGCCGTGATCGATTTGGATCGATGTGAGATTGAGAGAGGTGTGTGAGGGAGAAGATGGATGGGAAGCCGTGTGTGTGTGCTGTGCATGCGAGTTAAGTGTTGGCACGGAAGACAAGCTACTGCTTCACGACTGTAGCGGTAATGGGGGGAGGGTGTGTATTATAATACCTTAGTCTATAATATAATTTTCGGTAAAGTTTTACAACTTTCTGAAAATGTATGTATTTTTAATATTTTCTGTAATTTCATTATAAAATGCTTTTGGAGCCTTTAAACCCTGAAAATGTTCTGAGAAAAATTAGGGTAATGAATTTATGGTATAAATAAGACTTAATTTGAATTTGATGATTTTTTAAGTTGATTTTCTATGGTTTCCATATTGCATTGTTTTAGCAAAATGAATAATTTAAAAATAGTTTTAGTGACTTTAATTTTTAAATTAAATTTCTGTAATTTTTATACATATTTCAAAGCTGTTAAAAAATTATAGGACTTTATTTTCAGCTAGAAATAATTATGGGTTTTTATTGCATTTAAAGAAGTAATTTTAATTCAAAAATTTATAAAATTCATATTTTGACTTTTATTAGCTATAAAAGTATTTTAGTGTAATTTATTATAAATTTTAGAGTGTTGTTACACGTTAAGGAGTGTATAGGATTTTCGGTTAGGTTGGCCGTGTGCAGGGACCGTTTTGAATTGTGTGATTTCGGGATTAAAAGTGAGCATCATTAGGGTAGTAAATATTAGGTTATAGTATAGATTGTATTTTAATAAATGGATTTCCAATCTATATTTATTCAGAGAATTTCGATCGAGGTTTGATAGCATTGCATAGCTTGGATCATGGTAAAGATTTCTATCCGAACCCTATTTCATTATTGATATCAAATATAATTTTATGAGTTGTTATTGAATTTTTAATGAACTCTGATATTTTATTTTTCATGAAAATATTTTCAACTGCCCGTGTAACCCTAATTTGAGCCTGATAGCGATCGTTTGGAATTCGTTATTTTGATCTGTTTATTTAATTTAATCATTGTAAAACATTTTTAATTGTGTTTAAATTCCTTGAATATTGACATGAGTTAATAAACATGTGCGTTATTAGGATGGTCTGTTGGTTGAGTTAAACTAGTGCCTAGATGGACTAGTCAGTGTACGTACATGCATATGTAAAGCGTATCGAGCACTGCCGGGGTGGCATTGCTATAGTGTACTGCTCATGTTCAATGTTTCCTGTTTCTATTTTTATTGCACCAGAAATGTTATGAAATGATTATTGAATGAAGGGACTGAGTTGATACTCATCCCTGTGTTTATATCGAATTGCTATGAATTCGTCAAAAACAAAATCCCTCGAAAAAAAGTTATTTGACTTGAATTTAAAATCACTCGTATTGAAATGTTGCGTTTTCCTTGAAAATACTCTTACAAAATTTCGTTGTCTTTATATGAAAATTTTGTTCGAATTGTTTTGTTGTTTAAATCTTTGATAGACCATATTGGGCTCTCGAAAGGTCACTCTCATTTGACTTCCTTTTTGCAGGTGGCAGTCAGCATTAAGTTATCCGAATAAGGATTAGAGCCGAGCGAGCGAAAGAAAAGGAATTAAATTTTGGTATTGATCGTTAGAACCCCTGTGTGGGTAATGATTACTATTTAAGAATTTTTAAGATTTAGTTTGATGTATCATTTATGACATTCTACGAGAATATAGTTTTTGATTAAAGGTTTAGCTGCTCTAATGATTACTGGCGATTGGTTATGAGGTTAATATTGTCTTAAAGTGATTGATCGAGCGAGTGTCTAATGTTCCGAACTTTTTCGGGATGTAACATACGCAACCTTAATCCGGATTCTTCTGAATCAACCTAAATTGAGCAATTTCACGATCATAATGTTTTTTAGCCCTATAATACCATAAACCTAATAGCAATTGCCCAAGGCTACTCACTCCTACTCTTAAATAACCAAAACCAAAGCGGATCCCACCAATAACCAAACCTAACAAAAAAACTCCACACAATCTTCAAGACTTAAATATAAACCCAAATTCTTATAAAATACTGTTGTGGCTTAAAACAGCATAATGTTAAAGTATGAAATTTCTAAAAATTCTTTAAAAGCCTATAAATAGCCAAATTTGTTTTAACTCAAATCAATGCCCCTTATCTTTTACCACTTTGTAACAGACACGCACGCACGCGCGCGCGCTCACACCTAAAAATCTAAAGATTATAGAATATAAAATTAGAAATTAAAAAGCATTAAAATTATTTTTAAATCATCAGTTTTGCTAAATCAAATGCGATAGGGTAAAAATAAACTATGGAATTGCTTGAAGTTAAACTGAAACTTATCCAAATTATAAAAATATTATCAGAATTTTTTGAGAATTTAATTTGACTTTTAAAGACTCAAAACAAATTTTAGAAAAACTGAACTTGCAAAAAATATTAAAAATAGTATACCTCTTCAGAAAAACATGAAATTTTGTCAGAAATTCTACTAAGGTACCCTACTACAAAATTTTACGTGCTAACAATTAATGTGCACCATTGCACATATGCACTGAACACAAACTTGTGCATTTGTGTAACACCCCAAACTTTGATATTGCCTAACTGGTTAATTAATTTTTAAGCGATGGCTTTTATACGTAAGATTTAGTGCTGATTTCCATGACTAAAAATCTATCGGTAACCATTAGCGATAAAATTTTGTAAACTATAAGTGATAATTTAACGATGGTAATTATAAGTGATATTTATTGAGGTACTTGACTAAAAATCTATCGGTAACCTTTAGCGATAAAATTTTGTAAACTATTAGTTACAATTTAACGATGGTAATTATAAGTGATATTTATTGAGGTACTTTGTAACACCCCGAATCCGAACTATTTTTAACGGATTAAATTGAATTTTTTAGAGATAAAAAATTTAGCTAAGCGCCAATATTTTAAGTAGCGACATTTTGCGACAAAGAAAACATAAGTTATAATTTAGTGGTGGCATTTTTAAGAGATATTGATTGATGTATTCAGTGACGATTAGCGTGACAAAATTGTATGGGCAATCCTTTAGCGTCGATATTTTTTTTATACCTTACGTCGACGTGTATTTTTAGTGACGAACCATCCACCTTAGCTTTCGATTTACGTTTAGCGACAATAAAAATTTTCTTTAGTAACAGTGTACTTAATAGCGACGATTTGTTTAACAAGATAGCGTAATAATCCGTTGATAATTTTCTTAGCGCATAAATGTTCATTATTGGACCATTTCGCAATAATAAAAAGTTCTGGTGAATTTTTAGCAACTAATGAAAGTGTAATGGTATTTTTGTAATTTTCCCATTAGAGTTTCATATATAAACTTACATGTACTCTATGGCAGCTGTCCAAGAGCTCCCCTTTAAGCCGTCAGATCCACTTGGAGAGAGAGAGATATACACACAGAAAAAAAAAGAGATACAGAGACAGAGAGATGGAAGAAAGACTTGGATGTTTCTGGCGATCAGATAAAATTTTCGGTAAGCTTCTAATCTCTTTATACCTTTTTTTCAATGATTATTGGATAAAGGGATGCATGGTGAGGAAACTGTGATGTGTTTCGTGTGATGGTGTCTGTATTTATATGTGTGTGAGTGTATAAAAGGTAAAAGGGAATCAGCCGTAAGTATTTTTGGTGGGTTAAGGGCCGTGAGGTTATGGTTGCCTTATATACTCCGGCGCAGCCATGTGTTGCTGAACGGAGCACGAGAGCAACCATGGACAGGTGGAGAAGGGATTGCCATGATCGATTTGGATCGATGTGAGAGATGTGAGATTGAGAGAGGTGTGTGAGGGAGAAGAAGGATGCGAAGCCGTGTGTGTGTGCTGTGCATGCGAGTTAAGTGTTGGCACGAAAGACAAGCTACTGCCTCACGACTGAGTTGATACTCTTCCCTGTGTTTATATCGAATTGCTATGAATTCGTCAAAAACAAAATACCTCGAAAAAAAGTTATTTGACTTGAATTTAAAATCATTTGTATTGTTCGCCTATATTGAAATGCTGCGTTTTCCTTGAAAATACTCTTACAAAATTTTATTGTCTTTATATGAAAAATTTGTTCGAATTGTTTTGTTGTTTAAATCTTTGATAGACTTTATTAGGCTCTCGAAAGCTCACTCTCATTTGACTTCCTTTTTGCAGGTGGTAGTCAGCATTAAGTTATCCGAATATGGATTAGAGCCGAGCGAGCGAAAGAAAATGAATTAAATTTTGGTATTGATCGTTAGAACCGCTGTGTGGGTAATGATTATTATTTAAGAATTTTTAAGATTTAGTATGATGTATCATTTATGACATTCTACCGAGAATATAGTTTTTGATTAAAGGTATAGCTGCTCTAATGATTACTGGCGATTGGTTATGAGGTTAATATTGTCTTAAAGTGAATGATCGAGCGAGTGTCTAATGTTCCGAACTTTTCCGGGACGTAACATACGCAACCTTAATCCGTATTCATCTGAATCAACCTAAATTGAGCAATTTCACGATCATAATGCTTTTTAGCCCTACAATACCATAAACCTAACAGCAATTGCCCAAACGCTACTCACTCCCACTCTTAAATAACCAAAACCAAAGCGGATCCCACCAATAACCAAACCTAACAAAAAAACTCCACACAATCTTCAAGACTTAAATATAAACCCAAAATTCTTATAAAATACTGTTGTGGCTTAAACAGCATAATGTTAAAGAATAAAATTTCTAAAAATTCTTTAAAAGCCTATAAATAGCCAAATTTGTTTTAACTCAAATCAATATCCCTTATCTTTTACAACTTTGTAATACACACGCACGCACGCGCGCGCACATAAAAATCTAAAGATTATAAAATTAAAAATTAGAAATTAAAAAGCATTAAAATTATTTTTAAATCATTGGTTTTGCTAAATCAAATGCGATAGGGTCAAAATAAACGATGGAATTGCGTGAAGTTAAACTAAAACTTATCCAAATTATAAAAATATTATCAGAATTTTTTCAGAATTTAATTTGACTTTTAAAGACTCAAAACAAATTTTAGAAAAACTGAACTTGCAGAAAATATTAAAAATAGTATACCTTTTCAGAAAAAAACATGAAATTTTGTCAGAAATTCTACCTAGGTACCCTACTACAAATTCTTACGTGCTAACAATTAATGTGCACCATTGCACATATGCACGGAACACAAACTTGTGCATGTGTGTAACACCCCAAACTTTGATATTGCCTAACTGGTTAATTTATTTTTAAGCGATGGCTTTTATACGTAAGATTTAGTGCTGATTTCCATGACTAAAAATCTATTGGTAACCTTTAGCGATAAAATTTTTGTAAACTATAAGTTATAATTTAACGATGGTAATTATAAGTGATATTTATTGAGGTACTTTGTAACACCCCGAATCCGAATTATTTTTAACGGATTAAATTGAAATTTTTAGAGATAAAATTTTTAGCTAAGCGCCAATATTTTAAGTAGCGACATTTAGCGACAAAAAAAAGCATAAGTTATAATTTAGTGATGGCATTTTTAAGTGATATTGATTGATGTATTTAGTGACGATTAGCGTGACCAAATTGTATGGGCAACCCTTTAGCGACGATATTTTTTTTATACCTTCCGTCGACGTGTATTTTTAGTGACGAACCATCCACCTTAGCTTTCGATTTACGTTCAGCGACAATATAAAATTTCTTTAGTAACAGTGTACTTAATAACGACGATTTGTTTAACAAGATAGCGTAATAATCCGTTGATAATTTTCTTAGCGCATAAATGTTCATTATTGGACCATTTCGCAATAATAAAAAGTTCTGGTGAATTTTTAGCAACTAATGAAAGTGTAATGGGATTTTTTGTAATTTTCCTATTAGAGTTTCATATATAAACTTACATGTACTCTAGTGCAGCTGTCCAAGAGCTCCGCTTCAAGCCGTCAGATCCACATTGAGAGAGAGAGATACACACAGAAAAAAAGAGATACAGAGACAGAAAGACGGAAGAAAGACTTGGATGTTTCTGGCGATCAGATAGAATTTTCGATAAGCTTCTAATCTCTTTCTACCTTTTTTTCAATGATTTTGGGATAAAGGGACGCATGGTGAGGAAACTGTGATGTGTTTCGTGTGATGGTGTCTGTATTTATATGTGTGTGAGTGTATAAGAGGTAAAAGGGAATCAGCCGTAGGTATTTTTGGTGGGTTAAGGGTCGTGAGGTGATGGTTGCCATGTATACTCCGGCGCAGCCATGTGTTGCTGAACGGAGCACGAGAGCAACCATGGAAAGGTGAAGAAGGGATTGCCGTGATCGATTTGGATCGATGTGAGATTGAGAGAGGTGTGTGAGGGAGAAGATGGATGGGAAGTCGTGTGTGTGTGCTGTGCATGCGAGTTTAGTGTTGGCACGGAAGACAAGCTACTGCCTCACGACTAGCGGTAATGGGGGGTGGGTGTGTATTATAATACCTTAGTTTATAATAGAATTTTCGGTAAAGTTTTACAACTTTCTGAAAATGTATGTATTTTTAATATTTTCTGTAATTTCAGAATTATAAAATTCTTTTGGAGCCTTTAAACCCTAAAAATGTTCTGAGAATAATTAGGGTAATGAATTTATGGTATAAATAAGACTTAATTTGAATTTGATGATTTTTTAAGTTGATTTTCTATGGTTTCCATATTGCATTGGTTTTTGTAAAATGAATAATTTAAAAATAGTTTTAGTGACTTTAATTTTTGAATTAAATTTCGTAATTTTTATACATATTTCAAAGCTGTTAAAAAATTATAGGACTTTATTTTCAGCTAGAAATAATTATGGGTTTTTATTGCATTTAAAGAAGTAATTTTAATTCAAAAAATTTTTAAAATTTAGAAAATTCATATTTTGACTTTTGTTAGCTATAAAAGTATTTTAGTGTAATTTATTATAAATTTTAGAGTGTTGTTACACGTTAAGGAGTGTATAGAATTTTCGGTTAGGTTGGCCGTGTGTTGGGACCGTTTTGAATTGTGTGATTTCGGGATTAGAAATGGGCATCATTAGGATAGTAAATATTAGGTTATAGTATAGATTGTATTCTAATAAATGGATTTCCAATCTATATTTATTCAGAGAATTTCGATCGAGGTTTGATAGCATTGCTTACCTTGGATCATGGTAAAGATTTCTATCCGAACCCTATTACTGGTATCAAATATAATTTTCTGAGTTGTTATTGAATTTTTAATGAACTCTGATATTTTATTTTTCATGAAAATATTTTCAACTGCCCGTGTAACCCTAATTTGAGCCAGATAGCGATCGTTTGGAATTCGTTATTCTAATCTGTTTATTTAATTTAATCATTGTAAAACATTTTTAATTGTGTTTAAATTCCTTGAATATTGATATGAGTTAGTAAACCTGTGCATTATTAGGATGGTCTGTATTGTCAGAATTACAAGGATGGTCTGTTGGTTGAGTTAAACTAGTACCTAGATGGACTAGTCAGTGTACGTACATATGCATATGTAAAGCGTATCGAGCACTGCCGGGGTGGCATTGCTATAGTGTACTGCTCATGTTCAATGTTTCCTGTTTCTATTTTTATTGCACCAGAAATGTTTTGAAATGATTATTGAATGAAGGGACTGAGTTGATACCAGTGTTATAAAAAGCGCGCCTAGGCGCGCGCCTAGGCGCTAGGCGCTCCCAGGCTCGCATTCGGCGCCTCGCCTAGCCTAGGCTCAGCGCGTTCAAGAAGGCGCGCGCCTAGTGCGCCTAGGCGCCTGGGCGCCAGGCGAGCAGCGGTGGTGGAGGCGCAAATCCAGGCGCCTATCTTGTAGCCGTTCGATTGGACATCGTGGCTTCACATGGGCCGTCGATTTGTCTTCAATATGAAACCCCCAAATCAGCTGTCACGATTTCTCAGTCTCACACTCACACTCTCACAGTCTCAATCTCATCTCACCAATCGCATCTCCCCTCTTCACCGAATCTCCGGTCGTCGCCGTCTCCCCTCTTCGCTGGTCGTCGCCGTCGCATCTCCCCTATTCGCGGGTCGTCGCCGTCGCATCTCCCCTCTTCGCCGGCTGTCGCCGTCCCATCTCCCCTCTTCGCCGGCCGTCAGCTGTTCCAGCCACTAGCGCTGCTTCGGAGTTCAGCCACCGCGGCACCGCCATTGCTGTCCTCCTTGCCATTGCTGCTCTCTCTCGGGTGAGCAGTGATCTTCTTGCCTTTTCTTTTTTCTTCATACACTGTCCAGTCTGTCCCCCCACTCCCCCCATCAGTCTTGGCTGTGTTCATCAAGCTTCAGTAGTGGCAGATTGCATAATATGAATTGAATTGGGATTGAAATTAATTTGAATTGAATTGCTTCTTACTTGAATCATGTTTTTTATTGTTCTCTACTTCAAATAACTTTTGACCCTTAATTGATATATGTGCATTTAAGCTGATTTAGTGTTAGGAATATAATTCAATTGTAGGAATATACATGTCGACGACGCCGACGACGCCTAGTACGGATACAAAGGACCCAGCTTGGAAATATGGACGTATCTCTAATCCAAGCGACAGAAATGCAGTCACTTGTAATTTTTGTAATAAAATTACAAAGGGCGGTATTTATCGACATAAGCAACATCTTGCTGGAGGTTATAGGAATGCTTCAACGTGCCGAGAGTGTCCAGAACATGTTAGAGATGAGATAAAAGAATTGCTAAAGTCTGTCAAAGAAAAGAAAGAATTAGCGAAGTGCATCCCTGATTTTGATAATGTTTTCAATGATGAAGAAGAGGACGAGGATGACGATGTAGTTGAGATATTGAGAAAAAAGGGAGTTTCATCGACCGGGAGTTCCTGTCAATCTTCTCGTAAGAATCCTAAGGCTAAGGGTCCAATGGACGTGTACTTCACCCCGGACCCAGAAGAGGTAGTGACAAAGAGAAAGATGAAGCAATCCACGGTGTTTGAAAGTGAAAAAGCAAAAAAAGAGATGAGAAATCGGGCTTGTAGTGCAATAGCAAGATTTTTTTATGATGTGGGGATTGCATTTAATGCCGTGAACTCTGACAGCTTTTCAGCCATGGTTGAAGCTATTGGGCAGTATGGTCCGGGTTTGAAGCCACCAAGTTATCATGAGATTAGGGTTACCCTACTACAGAAAGAGGTGGATAATACGCGTAAACTGATAAAGGATCATGAAGAAGAATGGGAGAAAACCGGTTGTTCGATTATGTGTGATGGTTGGAAGGACAAGAAAGAAAGGACTTTGATTAATTTTTTAGCGAATAGTCCTAGAGGAAGTTTGTTTCTTGAGTCTGTTGATGCTTCCGAACATTCGAAGACCGGAGACTTGATGTATGACTTGATTAAGAAGACTATCGAGAAGGTCGGGCCAAAGAATGTGGTTCAAGTTGTCACTGACAGTGCCTCAAACAACGTAAAGGCAGGTTAGTATATTTTTAATAAATGTACAATATTATTAGCTACTAGATAGTCTGTTTGACATTTAATTTCTTAATTTATTTTTTGCAATTTTATATGATAGGCAAGTTATTGGAGCGTGATTTTCCACACTTGTTTTGGACACCATGTGCTGCGCATTGCATTGACTTGATTTTAGAGGACATATTTAAGTTACCTAAGATGAAGTCAACATTTCAAAAGGCTCTTGCTTTGAATGGTTACATATATAATCGCTCGGGTGTTGTAAACTTGTTAAGGAAATTTGCAAGAAGAGAGTTGCTTAGGCCTGGCAAAACGAGATTTGCAACTGCCACTATCACTTTGACAAGGATTCATGAAGAGCAAAATAACTTGAAAAAAATGTTTACATCGGAAGAGTGGGCCAATAGCAAATGGTCAAAGGAACTACAAGGCAAAAGAGTGGCAAAAATAGTATTAATGCCTTCGTTTTGGAACAATGTTGTATATACTTTAAAGGTAGCATGCCCTCTTATTCCGGTACTTAGATTGGTTGATGGTGAGAAAAAACCTCCAATGGGATACATTTATAAGGCAATGGATAAAGCTAAAGATGCTATTGCAAATGCTTTTCAAAGGAACGAGTTGAAGTACAAGGAGGTTTATGAGATCATTGATAGTAGATGGAGTGTTCAACTCCATCGTCCTTTGCATGCAGCTGGTCATTTCTTGAACCCGGAGTACTATTACTCTACCCCAGACATTGAGAGTGATGAAACAGTTATGACGGGTTTGTATGATTGCATTCAAAGGTTGAACCCTGATATGGCAGTACAAGATGCAATTGACACTGAATTGAGTAAGTATAAGAGAGCGGAGGGTCTATTTGGGAATTCCATGTCAAAGAGGATGAGAGATAGAAAAGCACCAGGTACTAATTTTTGTTTTTGTTTTATAGTGCTCATTCTAACGTATAAATTAATGAATAGTTACTTCACTTATTAGTTTTGCAATTTTCATTTATTGAACAGCGGAATGGTGGGCTTCGTATGGATCATCAACGCCTCACTTGCAAAAGTTTGCAATAAAGGTTTTGAGTCTCACTTGTAGTGCGTCTGGCTGTGAACGTAACTGGAGCGTTTTTGAGCATGTGAGTCCAAGTTATAATCTAATAATAAAGTTTTATCATAAAATTCGTATTTATTTCATACTCAATGACTATTAATCAATTTGTGTATTGTACTTTACAGCTTCATAGCAAAAAAAGGAATAGACTTGAACAATGTCGCTTGAATGATTTGGTGTTTGTGAAATACAATAGAGCGTTAAAGCGACGATACAATTCACGTGACACAATTGATCCTATTCTATTGGATAATATCGATGAAAGTAATGAATGGTTGCTTGGGAGGCCGGATGAAGATGCAGACGAAGACGGTGACGTGTTTGAAGGTGACCCTTTAGTTGGCACAGAGCCGAACTACCATTCGAGGTCAACAGCAAGAAGTGTAAGGTCGTCATCAGATAGGACTCCGGCTGCCACATCAAGTAGATCTACTCCTTCAGCTCACCTGGTTGACGAAGAAGACGAAGTAGAGGAGGAATCTCTACCGGACTTGGAGCCTATGATTCCATTTGAAGAAAACGTTGTTGCCTTGGCCCTTAGCAATGATGAGGATGTTGGTGTTATGTTCACTTAGTGTTTGGTGATTTGTTATTTTTAGTGGATTTAAGACTTATCTTATGTTGGAAACTTGTTAGATTATGATGCGATGGAATTTGAAACATTTTCTAGTGTTTGAAAGTTTGTTAATTGTCATTTTTTTAACATAATTTATTGTTCTTGTGTATTATTATTATTATTATTATTATTTATTTTAATATTGCGCCTCGCTTCGAAAAGGCGCGCGCCTGCGCCTTGCGCCTTGCGCCTAGGCTCCAGTGACCTTTTGCGCCTTAGGTGCGCCTGCGCCTTTAACAACACTGGTTGATACTCATCCCTGTGTTTATATCGAATTGCTATGAATTCGTCAAAAACAAAATCCCTCGAAAAAAAATTATTTGACTTGAATTTAAAATCATTCGTATTGTTCACCTATATTGAAATGCTGCGTTTTCCTTGAAAATACTCTTACAAAATTTTGTTGTCTTTATATGAAAAATTTGTCTGAATTGTTTTGTTGTTTAAATCTTTGATAGACCTTATTGGGCTCTCGAAAGCTCACTCTCATTTGACTTCCTTTTTGCTGGTGGCAGTCAGCATTAAGTTATCCGAATAAGGATTAGAGCCGAGCGAGCGAAAGAAAAGGAATTAAATTTTGGTATTGATCATTAGAACCCCTGTGTGGGTAATGATTATTATTTAAGAATTTTTAAGATTTAGTTTGATGTATCATTTATGACATTCTACAGAGAATATAGTTTTTGATTAAAGGTTTAGCTGCTCTAATGATTACTAGCGATTGGTTATGAGGTTAATATTGTCTTAAAGTGAATGATCGAGCGAGTGTCTAATGTTCCGAACTTTTCCGGGATGTAACATACGCAACCTTAATCCGGATTCTTCGGAATCAACCTAAATTGAGCAATTTCACGATCATAATGCTTTTAGCCCTACAATACCATAAACCTAATAGCATTTGCCCAAACGCTACTCACTCCTTGTAACATCCCGAAATTTTCCGAAATGTTAACACTCAATCGATCGATAACACTAAGACAATAATGTCCTTAACCTCAATAAATAGTGTCAATAACACTAAGACAATAATGTCCTTAACCTCAATAATTAGTGTCGATAAGCTGTCAGAGGAACTATTCGTCAATCAAACTATACTCTCAATCAACTGTCATAATTGAAATACCAAGTCTAAGTCTAAGAAAATTTAAACAATAATATTTACCCACGCTGGGGTTCTAATGATGAATACCAAAATCTAATTCCTTCGCTTTTGCTTGCTCGGCTCTAATCCTTATTCAGGTTACCTACTGCTGGCTGCCACCTGCGGAAAGGAAGTCAAAGGGGAGTGAGCTTTTGAGAGCCCAGTAAGGTCGCACAAAGATTTGAAATCACAAAACGATTCGGACGATTTTTCATATAAAACTTTTGAAGAGTATTTTCAATAAAATACAACACTTAGACATAGATGAACAAAACGAACGATTTTACATTCAAGTCCAATAACATTTTTTTGAGGGATTTTGCTTTCGATGAAATCACTACGATACGATATAAACATAGGGATGAGTATTCAACTCAATCCCTTAAATAATAGTCATTTGAAACACTTCGGATATAATAAAGCATGAATGGATAATAATTCAAAACAGTTCAAGTGTAATAAAATATAGACAGGAAACATTGAACATGAGTAGTACAGAAGCAAAGCCACCCCGGCAGTGCTCAATCGCTTTACATATGCATATGTAACACTGACTAGTCCATCTAGGTACTAGTTAAACCCATCTAACAGACCATCATTATAACGCCAACAATACAGACCATCCTTATGGCTCTCAAGTTACTGACTCATGTCAACATTGAGAAGTAATAAATAGAATTGAAAAATGCTTTACGATGAGCAATCAATAAACATATCAAATGAACAATGGATTCCAAGATAAGATAAAACGGAATTCCAAACGATCACTATAAGGTTCAATTTAGGGTTTCATGGGCAATTTAAAAATAAACGCTTTTTATTTCAAACATAGAAATCAACAATCAATGTATTTTGTAAAATTGTTATTACAAACATTTGAAACAAAATAACGAAATGGGGTTCGGATAGAAATCCTTACCTTGGTCCAAGCTAAGCAGCGCTACCAAACCTCGATCAATAATCTCTGAATGAAACTAAATTGACAATTTATTTGTTAGAACATAATCTATGTCTAATATACTATAACCTAGTATCCACTACCCAAACGATGCTCACTTCTAACTCCGAAATCGTTCAACTCAAAGCGCGCCTCGCACGCGGCTGACTTAATCGAAATTCTTATATACTCTTTAAATGTGTAATGATACTCCAAATACACATTAAATTATAAGAAAACACTTTTATGGCTTCAAACATTATAAAAAGTCGAAATATGAAATTTCTGAATTTTTGAATATTTTTGAATTAAAACAATTTCTTTAAATGCAATAAAAACCCATAAATTTTCAAAATTACTTCCAACTGCAAACAAAGTCCCATAAGTTTTGTAACAGCTTCAAAATATGTGTAAAAATTATAGAAATTTAAATCAAAAATTAAAAGGTATTAAAACTATTTTTAAATTATTCATTTTTCTAAAACAATGTGATACGGAAACCATAGCAAATCAACTCTAAAAATCATAAAATTCAAACTAAGTTTTACTTATATCATAAGGACATTGTTATAATTTTTCTCAAAACATTTTCAGGGATTAAGGGCTTGAAAAGAATTTTCAAAATCTGAAATTACATAAAATACTAAAAATTCATACGAACTCAGAAAATTATAAATATTTTCCAAGAATTCTAATATGGCCTAAGGTATCACACTTTAAAATTTTACATGTTAACAATCACTATAGCCCATCCTATGCATGTATCGTACCTAACGCTAACCGAGGTACACCCTTGTACTAACCAATTTCCCAGTGCCCAGCAACCCATTTCCCTTCTTCTTCTCCTTTCTATAAAACACTCTATAACACACCCACTTCTTCACACAATGCACACCTGCTACACCCACATCACTCCTTTAACACACACTTGATATATATACTTACACTACCTAAACTCACACACAGGTGAAGGCAGTGTGCTGCTTGCTTGCTTGCCTCACCCTCACGAGCTCTTCCTGCAAATACACACACGTTACCTCACATAAAGACTCACACACACACATACAGGCCCTATGCACCACTCACCTGCTGCCCTTCTTCCTTTTCCATTTCATAATCACACACTCATAACCCAGTATATACATATACTCACACAACACCTATGCACACACACACACACACACACACACACACACACACACACACACACACACATATATATATATATATATATATATATATATATATATAACCACACTCTCCCTCTCTATCTTACCTCTTATACCCATTTCTACACCCACGCACACACACATATATAATACACAACACAGCTCACGCAACTCACACCCAAAACCTTCAGCTGCACCTTCATCTCCTCCCTCCTTCTCTCATACATACCCATTTGAAGCCATACCCACTGCACTCACCTCATGGCAGCCGTGTACCTGCCCACACTACCTGCACCTCTTACACACATGTACACTCATTAATCTTCACTTTATCTACACACAGATATATACATTATATGCACACATACACTCATATATGGCACACCCAAAACTCACACATACAGTCTTCATATATTCACCAAGTACTTCCAAAATCTCCAAGTAATACTCACACAAATGGGCATCCTGACATGCCCACTGGCTCACGGCAATGGGACTCCCTTCTTCTTTCATTTTACACACCATTTTTCAGCCTCACATCTCACCCACGAAGCATATGCAAACACTCACACCTAGTACACACGCACCTCACGGCTGAAATTTCAGCTCCCTCACTACCCCAAACACACAGTTTACACCCCTTGAAACACAAGAATACACCCAGCAATATACACACTCTACACACCCGCATATCACTCACACTTAACACAGCACCGCCCACACGGTTCTGCATAAACGCACCATGGCTGCCCACACTTACATACTGTTCATACCCTATTCTGGTCGCACCCCAAGACCCGCCAAGGGACCCACTTTGCACGACACATCACCCAGTCAGCGGTCAACTTTTCAACGCTCGAGGGCCGGTCAAAGCAACGCATGCTCAAGTCACGTGAACCATTCGTGAAGCGACTTCGGCGTGCCTTCCACCCCAAGGGGTCGGCCACCCCAAGGGGTCGGCCTCCCTCTAGGGTCGGCCTCCCTTGGGGGTCGGCCACCCCAAGGGGTCGGCCACCCTCTGGGGGTCGGCCTCCCTCTAGGGTCGGCCTCCCCCAAGGGGTCGGCCACCCTCGGGGGGTCGGCCTCCCTCTAGGCTCGGCCTCCCCCAAGCGTCGGCCTCCCTTGGGGGTCGGCCACCCCATGGGGGTCGGCCACCTGCCTTGAACACCGACGCCGTCACCTTTGACCCCACCCCATTGTCACGACGACCGTCGCTCGCGGCCGCACTCCGCCATAGTCGCGACAACCGTCGCTCTCGGCCGTGCCCCTTCGTCGCGATGACCGTCGCCCGTAGTCTCGATGACCGTCACTTGTGGCCGCTCTGTCGCCATGACAACCGTCGCTCACGGTCGCGCGCCATCCACGCAACGACCCTCGTCGCTCGGAGATCACTCTGCGACCCTCGTCGCCCGCACTCAACCGCGCCCCATGCGCTGCAATCATGTTATATGCTTACGGGATAGGCTACTCCTCCAGGACACTATCTCCGCCAGGGTGCCTGCGTGACTAGCCTACGTGCTCTGGCACTGGGGGCTCGCGTCGGCACCCCTAAGGACTATGACCCCCGGGTCACTCGGAGACGGGAGCAGGTCTTCGGAAGGGCATCTTGCCTAGTCCACCTGGCAGCTGGGCGTCGGGTCTTCCCCGCCGCTGCCAGACCTGTGGGATTCAGTAAGGGCTTGGACTGGAGGCTGGGGCAACGGGCTACTCTGACCATGCTACCGCGGCATGATCAGTCTCCTCAGACAGGCAGAGAGATGTTGCAAGGGCAGGGCAGCACGAACTTAGGAACCGGCAGTCCAACGAAGGGTCAGTGCGTTGGCCCCCTGGTGACGTGTCGTTCCCAGGGGGCGACACATGTCAACTTATGACACATGCACATTTTTGCCTATAAATAGTGGACTTTGGAGCTTTTTCAAGGATCTTATTCTCATTTGGACTTTTCACTTTCTCTCTCTAAAGGAAACATTCTCTCTGGAATTCTAGTGAGAGAAATATACTTGAACTCCCGTCTACGGACCCTGGACGCCATACCCTCACACGGACTGCAGACTGTCGGTCCTGTTCATCGTCACCTTGCCTGCGCAGCACTGCCACCCCTCACGACCTGTCTGGGGAGCCTTGTCCTCGGCCCTTGCGCCGTCCTTGCTGTCTCCCACGTTGCCTACCTGGAAGCCAACTCAGACCGCATCCTTTGTGGCACCTCCACGTATCATCGAACCATTTCCGGCACCATCATTTTGGCGACTCCGCTGGGGAGGTGAGCATCGTATTGCGGTTTGCATACCTTCCGGACTTAGGCATTATGCCTGTGCAACGGAGAGCTACTAGGGCGACCAGCCAAGGACCCAACCCCGCCATGCAAGAACACCACCTCGGTGATCAGGAGGAGACTAGCGCCACGCGGCTCCGAGACCAGCTGCCGACCACTACCCCCGACGTACAAGTGCTCGTAAATGCAGCCATCCAGCAACTCACTCCAACCATCACCACTCTGCAAGATTCACAGACCACTCTACTAGCCGCCATTATGGACATGCAAAAATCCATACAAGCCCTGTCCTCACAGCAGGCCGCTCCATCAATCCAGCCTTCAGGACCGGGGCCAGCTTTTGACATCGCCCCGGCCCCAGTGTCGCGACTACCGCCGCCTTGGACATCTAGACCCTTGGCGGTAGGGCTCGCAACACCGTCGCTGCCGGTAGCCGACATATCTCCTTCTGCAGTGCCGCCCCGCAAGCTACACACGGATCTCGGGCCAGTCTTGCAGCAGATTCCCCCCGCTGTCACACCATCTCATCTGACGCCGGCAAGAAGCTCCTCCGAAACGCATGACTCCATCGAGATGGAACCTAATCCCTATCCAGTTGAGCAACACCAAACCCCCGGCCAAGTGATGGGCATGTCTCGCCAACCCACACTTGCCCCTGCACAGCTGCCCCTGCCAGCACCTGCACCATACCAACCCTCCCATGTCCCCGTTCATCAAGCCGTGCCATCTGGGGGCTCGGGGGCTCGCGACGCACCAGGCGGTCATCACCCCTTGACCGGCAATGAGGCACCATCCTCCAACTATGTCACTCAGTCAGATTTGGAGGCCCTTGTCCGTCGCCTGTCGAGGAATTCCGAGCCGGACTCCTCAACCCGTCTAACCGGACACGCCCCGTACGCCAATGATATCGCCATCGCACCCTACCCCATCAAGTACAAGCAACCAAACTTTGTGCTCTTCAACGGACGTGAGGGAAACGCCCGTGAACATCTAACAAGGTTTGCAGGCTCCTTGGAGCAGTATGGTACAGGAAGCAGCTTGAAGTTGAGAGAATTCCACAAGTCCCTTACGGGCTTGGCTTACACTTGGTATCACCAGATCCCCGCAGGGACCGTCCACACCTGGGGCGACATGGTCCAGCTGTTCTTAGACAAATTTCATTACGAGACCGAGCGCGTGACTATCGTTGATATTGCTGGCATTCGCCAGAACCAGGGGGAAGACTTGAATAAATATGTGCATCGTTTTCATCTTAAGTGCCTTGAGTGCACAGATTTCAGCAAAGACGAAACGTTGGTTCCCATATGCATCAAAAATATGATTGACGTCTACCGAGTGCATATCGAGAACCTACAGTTAAGGTCATGGGGACACCTCAAGGAGGCAGCCCGACGAACTTACGAGACAGTTGGTCCTGTCAAGTCATGGAAGCCTCGACCGCAAAGTACGCTGTTGGCCTCAGCAGATGCACCTATCACTCAACGTAGCAACGACAACAACAACTATGCAGGCTTCAAGCGTCAGCTTCCAGATGTGAACCAAGGCTCCGACAAGCGAAGGCAACAAAGACCCGCACCTAACTATCCCTGTGACCTGAATACAGTGAAGGAACTCTTGGCCGAATGGGTGGCGCATGACAAAAATTTCCAACTGCCACCAATGCGGACCAATATCACAGACGAAGAAAAGGCCAGGCCCACCTACTGTCCTTTCCATCGAGCCCTTGGCCATCCGCTCAAAGATTGCAATGCACTGCGAACCATCTTTGCAAGGAAGGTAGCGTCGGGCGACCTGCAGCTACGGAAAAATAACGATGTGCGCAAAGATCCCTACCCACCGCATCGCAACAGTAGGGAGCACCAGGCCCTTATGGCTGTCACTGACCATGTCGAGCCTGTAATCCACGAAGCCCCGGCAGAGCCCACACTGACCCTCGTGCCTCCTCCAGCTAAGCAGTCGATGCCTCCCCTTCGACAGATGACGAAGATCAAAAGTTTTTTTGATGAAATGGGGTTTTCACCCGCCGCCCGGACTTACCTTTCCAATTGCCTGCTCGAGGTCACCACCGGCCTCGGTTCCGAATGCTTCGCCGCCCAGGCTGAATTACGTCACATCCCCTCTACGGCCTTAGTCTTCTCGGATGAAGACTCGCCGCCGATCGAGCATCACAATCGGCCGCTGTTTTTAGAGTGTACTGTTAATGGCACGGGCTTCCGTCGTGCCTTGGTTGATTGCGGCGCCTCGATCAACATCATACCCCTCATCACCCTGCAACAGGCCGGCATTCCCCCAAGGAAAATCATCCGTGACCCCGTCAATATTACCGGCTTTGGACAGGGTCCTCAGTCGACCCTCGGCCATATCACCGTCGACCTCATGGTCGGAACTGTCCGTCGCGACACTACTTTTCACGTAATAGACAGCGAGTCTGCCTTTCACCTCCTGCTCGGGAGACCATGGATCCACGACAACAAGGCCGTTCCCTCAACATACCATCAATGTGTGAAGCTGGTAGCCGGTTCTACGGGACATGAGGTAGCAATGACAATCCCTGCAACCAAAGCCCCCTTTGAATGCGCCGAGTCTTATTTCGCCGAGGCCTCCTTCTTCACTAATTTCGCCGAGGATGGGGAGAATGCTACTCATGTACATTCTACCAGGCTGCCGACCTGGGATGAGCTGTGCGGGGACAAGCTTCCCAAGGACAAAACCGGGAGAAGTAACAAGAATAATGGGTCAACCCCACCGCTTCCGCCTGCTGCCACGACCAATTCCCCCCCTTCTTCCCCCAAGTCCAAGAAGCAAAAGGCTGAGCCGGCCTTTCGACGTATCGTCAAGGACGGCAAGATCATCTATCAATTATGACGGTATGCAGGGGCTCCAGGCGGTCCCTCCTCAGACCCCCTCGACCCCGACCCCCTTGGAGAGACTGAATGGTGCCGCACGGCCGAGCATTGCCAGCCAGATCCTGACCTCACCCCCGGCGCGGCACCACCTTGCTATGAGGATGGCCCTCGACCTCAGGCTGAAGATATTGAAGAAATCAACCTGGCCGACCCGGGCGAAGAACCGCGGCACACCTACATTGGCACAAAACTCGCCCCCGGCC
This sequence comes from Escallonia herrerae, assembly GCA_033070095.1. NCBI lineage: Eukaryota > Viridiplantae > Streptophyta > Magnoliopsida > Escalloniales > Escalloniaceae > Escallonia > Escallonia herrerae. Next base: position 20,425 of record JAVXUP010004590.1, read on the forward strand.
GAAGAGAGGAATTGGTTTCCCTCCTACACGAGTATCGTGATGTCTTAGCATGGAGCTACAATGAGATGCCCGGACTGGATCCTGCCTTAGTCACACACCATCTCAACATTGCTACCGGATCTATCCCTAGCCGACAGCACCCGCGGACATTCCGCCCCGAGCTCGAATTGAAAATCAAGCAAGAGATTGAACGCCTCCTGCGCGCAGGCTTCATCGAACCTATCACTCACCCTATTTGGCTGGCTAATGTCGTCCCTGTACAAAAGAAGAATGGCCAAGTCCGCGTCTGTATCGACTTTCGGGACTTGAATAGGGCGTGCCCCAAGGACGAGTTTCCACTACCCAATATCGACATGCTCACGGAGGCCGCCGCCGGATATGAAACTTTATCTTTCATGGATGGGTTCGCAGGTTATAATCAGATTCGCATGAACCCCGACGACAGCGCCAAGACAGCCTTCCGCACTCCTATGGGTAATTTTTGTTGGAAAGTTATGCCTTTCGGCCTCAAGAATGCGGGTGCTACGTATCAAAGGGCTATGACAGCAATATTCCATGACATGATACACCATACTGTGGAAGACTATGTCGACGATCTTATTATCAAATCCAGGAAGGAAAGTGATCACCTCACCGACCTTCAAGCGGTCTTTGATCGTTGCCGCCAGTATAACATGCGGATGAATCCATTGAAATGTGCCTTCGGAGTCTCCTCCGGCAAGTTCCTCGGGTTCTTGGTCAGTCGACAGGGCATCGACGTTGACCCCTCGAAAGCAGCCTCCATCCAAGAAATGCCCCCCCCCAAGAACACAAAGCAACTGAAGAGCTTCCTCGGCAAGGTCTCTTACCTCCGACGCTTCATACCCGCACTGGCCGAGCTCATTACGCCATTTCAACACTTGACGCGTAAAAGCGCACCGTGGAATTGGGGCGCGCCCCAACGGCAAGCATTTGAACAGATTAAGGCGGTCCTCATGTCACCGCAAACCATGGTCGTACCACAACGGGGCATCCCACTCCTACTCTACCTGACTTCCACACCCAGATCCATCGGGGCTTTGCTTGCCCAAGAAGTCGAAGGTGTCGAGCGTCCTGTTTATTACCTCAGTAGAGTGATCAGAGGGCCCGAAGCCAACTACTCCGAGCTCGAGAAACACTGTCTAGCCTTGGTGTACGCCTCACAGAAGTTCAGACATTACTTTCTAGCGCATCAGATCACACTCGTCACCAAGGCTGACCCGCTCCGTTACATGCTTACACGTCCCGCCCTGTCTGGCCGACTCACACGGTGGTTGCTGCTGTTGGCCGAATTCGGTTTATCTATCAAGAATCCTACAGCTCTGCGGAGCCAAGCACTCGCAGACCTCCTGGCCTTCTTCCCACGCCAACAATGTGAACCGATATCGGATCAACTGCCGGGGGAGGAGACAGCCCTCATCACCGACATCGATGGACTGTGGACGCTTGAATTCGACGGCTCTGCCACTAGCAAAGGCCCCAATGGCACGCCCCTCCGGCAAGGGGGTGCCGGCATAGTCTTGCGGGCACCAGACGGTGTTACCACTTCATTATCCTTCAAACTTGCATTCCCGGTGTCTAACAACGAAGCTGAATACGAGGCACTTGTCATTGGCCTCATGATCGCCGTCAGTATGGGGGCTAAGGCGCTGTGTGTGAAAGGAGATTCAAATCTGGTCATGAAGCAGGCGGACGGGGAGTTCGCGGTCAAAGAACCAGCCTTGGCACCTTATCGTGCCTTGGTGCAACACTTGGAAGGAAGACTCGGTCATGTCCAGTATGAACATCACAATAGGTGCCACAACAGACATGCGGACTGCTTGGCCACGATCGCGTCAAAGATAGAGGTCGATGGTGAACAACGGATGCTAACCATCGTCAAGAGAATGGAACCATGCACAGCACTGAACCTAGTCCCGAGGGACGTTACTGCGGACGATTGGAGGCAACCTATCATCGACAAACTTAAAGCGCCATCTCTTGCTCATGCCTCCACCCTTACAGACTTTTCAATGATGGGAGATGTCTTATACAGGCGGTGTCCCGGAGGCACTCTAGCAAGATGTTTGGCACCGGAAGAGGCAAAACACAAATTACAGCTCGGCCACCAGAAGTGTTGTGGCTTCGACGGTCCCCCTCTGTATCGTCGCCTCCAGCGTATGGGATTATATTGGCCATCCATGGCCAAGGACGCCTCGGATATACAAAAGGATTGTCCCGAGTGCCTGTATGCACCCGACGGTGCCGAAGCTCTTGTCATTGACATCGAGGGTGACTGGCGCCAGCCTTTCATCCAGTATCTATCCCACGGGATTCTACCACCTGACCGCGGCTCAGCACGATCCATCAAGCGCAAGGCAGTCAGGTATTTTGTGACGGAAGGCGAGTTATTTCGCAAGGGATTTTCGGGACGCACCCTGCGATGCTTGCAAGGTGCCCAAGTGGTCAAAGTCATTAACGAAGTACACAATGGTGATTGTGGTGAACATCAAGGCTCCCAGAAGCTGTATGCAGAATTACTAAGATTGGGGTATTATTGGCCGACTATGGAATCCGACTCCATCTCGCATGTCCGACGCTGCCAACCCTGCCAGCGGCACGCCGACAGGATACACTCGCCAGCATCCGACTTGCACATGATCTCAGCACCTTGGCCATTTCATTCTTGGGCCCTCGACCTCATCGGCCCCATCCACCCGCCGTCCAGAAGCCATTCATGGATCATGGTTGCTACTGAACGCTTTACGAAGTGGGTTGAAGCCGTACCTCTGCGGAGAGCCACGGGAGGTGCCGTTTCCAACTTCTTACGCGACGTCATCTGTCGTTTCGGCATCCCTCGATGTATTATATCTGACAATGGCACCCCATTCATTAACCGAGAGGTTCGAACTCTCATGGAAAGGTACAACATCAGCCATGCCACATCAACTCCCTATTACCCGCAAGGTAATGGTCAAGCTGAAGCGTCCAACAAGACTTTGCTACGAGTATTATCGCGAATGGTGCATGACGCCGACCGGTCGTGGTCCGAACAACTGAATCTGGCACTCTGGGCCTACAGAACATCCATGCACACAGCGACAAAGGCCACGCCTTTCTCTCTCGTCTACGGGGACGAGTGTGTGGTACCTGCCGAGATCGCAGAACCATCGGCTCGACTTTCCCTAAGCAGCAGTCTCGGAGATGAAGAAGCCCGGCTCGCGGCACTTGACGGCCTCGACGAACGACGAGCCACGGCCCTGCGCCGCATGAAGAAGTATCATGAGCAGCTTACGAAAGCTTATGGGAAGACCGTCAAGCCACGTTCGTTTATCGAGGGCGACCTTGTTCTTCAAGCCGCCAAGCATGTGCGGGCCAACATGTCAGCTCCTAAATTCACGCCAAACTGGGACGGCCCTTTCACGGTGCACGAAGCCCGCACTAATGGCTCGTACCTCCTGCTCAACCACGACGACGGTCAGGTCTCGGCCCCCATCAACGGCCGCTACCTGAAGAAGTATTATGTGTAGCCGCGACAACATAAGCCCGCGTCATAGAACGCGCCCTCGTAGCATTTTTGTACATGCGACATTGCTTGCAGACTTGTATTTTTTTGTTGATCTGTGTAGCGTTCTACACTAGTCATGTAATGGTGTTTTGTACCGCGTCCTATCAATACAAAGTCATGCTGTTACCTCAACTTCTGCCCAGCTGGCACTCATTCTCAACCTATGCTTCCTAAGTCACTTTCTACGAGCGGGAATGGGAAAGCATTCACAAGTAACCGAAACAAGCAAGACATTCAAAAAAAAAAAGAGAAGAAAGAAGAGAGCAACCGAACATAACATACAATAAGCCGAGACCATCAAAAATATGTACATATACATCAAACGTTTACTAGCCGTCGTTAAGCACTACAACTACGGCAAAGTAACATACAAGCTAGGAAAGTCTAGACAACAGCGATGCAACTGGGTGGGAGCTGAATGCCTGAAGTACCTCCCGCTCCGCTTGTACCTCTGACCATCCAGCATCAAGCTCGGCCTGTCGCCCTAACCGCTCTGACTCTCGCCCGTCCACCTCACCTCGCCGCCTCTGTAGATCGGACAACTGCCTCTGCAAATCGACGAGCTGTCTCTCTATCTCTGCCACCTGCATGTCAATCCCGGCCAACTCTGCCGTGATCTCTGACCGCTCTGCCTCTAATCCTGTGCGGCGCCGCTCCAGCAACATCTCCCGCATAACCACGACTGCACGCCTCTCATCCATATCGTGGCTGACGCTCCTCGATCTAAAGAAATCTGCTAGCCAGTCCAGCTGCATACCTAGCGATGTGAACGGAGCGAACTCTGAAAGCGACCGAGCAACGAACTCTGCAGTCCAACCCGACGACGGCACACTGGCGAACGGCAGCAACCACTCCATAAACCCTGCAGACACCCACATCCGTAGTACTGGGTTCTCTACCACCACGCTCTCGAATGTCTGCGGGAACGCTGCCTTCACCAGTTCTAACCGGCGCACAGTCTCCGCCGGTAGCTGGAGGCCCCCCCAAGCTGCCACATCCACCTGACCGCTCGAGGATCCTCTACTCATATCTCCGACTGTCGCGCCACTGCCGCCCGCTGCAGAAATCTCCGACATCCCACCCGCCCTCTGCGCCCCAATCGTGGCTGAGTGCATCGCCAGAAGAGTAGCTCCGACCTCAACCACGGACTCCGGCAATGTGTCATGCCGTCGCACCACCACGGCCTGAACCGGTGTCTCTCGCTCACGAATCGAGGCAGCAACAACAGACTCAGGCTCCGCCATTTCGCCACCATCACCTCCCACAACCTGCGTCTCCATGCCTGTCCACCAGTCCTCGTCAATGTCGAACATCACCGTATCGCTCCCCTCTCCGCCGTATAGTGCCCCCACCGTTTCCTCAGTAGCAGGCAATGGGCTCACCCTCCTCGGCACACTGGCCGTCAATAGCTCAACGGCCTCGGTCTCGTCACTGTCAACTAATCTGCCGGCCTCGGCTGCCATAGCCTCCTCGCCTGCGATCTCAGTCTCGGCCTCGCTCCCCCCCGCGACCGCCTCTTCCTCGTCCCCCTGGCAAAACCGCTGTCAGTTCACAGATTATGAGCAATATGCAAACCATATTTATACGACAAAAAGAAAGGACAGAAGCAAACCTCAGAGTCTAGCTCCTCTAATACGTCGCGCGGCCTCTTCGCCCCTGATAGGTGTGGGGCTGAGGTACCAGCACTAGCCTGACGAGCTGTCTCCATCATCCCCACTCGCAATGCCGACAAGGGCCCCTTGCCGGCCCCCGGCACCCTCGGCACCTCGGCAATAGGCTCCTCCCCACGGTCCTCCCCGGGAGCAGCGTCCCCCAACTCTACGGCATCCTCCTCCGCCTCCCTCTCCGAGCTCGGAACAGAACTCCCGGTCACCAGTGACAGCATCCCGCACTGCCTCGCGACTGTGGCCGATATCAAACTCAGGGCTCGGTCACATGCGAACACATCTACCTGTCGACGTGTGCCTGACGGCTGTGCCAGCCATCCGGCCCAGCTCCCTCGCAGTCGCTCCCACCAATGCGCATAATCCGCGGTCACCGCCCCTGCCACCTCTGTCCCTGGCTGCCTCCACTCTGTCGTCGGTGCCGGCCACTCGCGGGCTCTGTCATATAGTGTATACCCAAAAGCCGTCGCCACACTCCAAGGGCTGTCATAACCGCATGGGGGCTCTAGATCGTACCCGAACGCCAACGACAGACGGTCCGGGCAATACCTCGCCACATAATAGCAGCACTCGGCGGGCTTCCCGCCATCATCTGTCAATACCGGGAGCCAGCCGGGAAAATACGCGACCAATAGCGCCAGCTGTCCTGGCGCTAGCTCGCCTCTCCGGCTCAGATCTGTCGTCACCTCCTGCACGTGCAGCCATGGCGGCGTACCATATGACGCATGCATCTCCATATAGGGCCGTCGCTCGCATTCCCCCCGTTTGTCTAGAATCTGTGCCAACGGGCACCCCGGCCTCCTGATGCCTGCCCAAGCAAAAGCCCGAGACCCGCTACACCACAACGCCACCTGCCGCGACCTGCCTGGACGGGTCACTGTCCCCATCGTCGGTGACGGGTGTGCGAGTGGGTATCCGTCAGGACGGTACCCTGGAAAGCACTCGTACAGGTACCTCTGCAAGAACATCCAGTCCACGTACGTCGCCACCTGATACCGACCATACGACCGCTTCACGTCATTCACGAACTGATCTAGCCGCGAGTATAACGTGCCCAAGTACACCGGAGCCAAGCCGACCCGCCTTCCCTGCGCCATCCGAATGGCCAAGGGAAACACCCTCGGGGAAATGCCATCCTCAGGTGTCCCCTCAAACACAAACCTGCAAACAACGACCGGCAACATATGTCAGTTTGACGTTTTACAGGGCAAGCAGGACATACGATATATTCACGAATAATCACACGACAGTACAAAATTTACCTCGATAAGAACATCGCCAAAAACGCCACCAACTCGTACCGATCGCTGCCATGATACGGACCCATCACGAACTGGGCAGCATTGCCCAACTTCTGGCCTGTCCTCGCCTGCGGCGTGCCGTAGAACTGGCGCAGCCACCCACCGTACGTCCCCTTCCGGTGCCTCTTCGTCTCCGCCAAAATGTCCAGTAGCTGCGTCTGCAACAACCGCTCCTCCCCGCTCAGCCGGGTCACCCGTGCATCCACCTCCCCGTGTATCGGCAGCCCTGTCAGCATCAACACATCGAGTAACGTCGGCCCGATCTCCCCGAACTCGGTCACGAACGTATGCGACTGCGTGCTCCATCTTGCCAGCAATCGGGTCATCCCTGGCGTATCCCTATATAACTCCAGCCCCCTCGCCGTAACATTGATCGCCGGTAACAGCCCTAGTGCCTGCAACACCTGCGCCCTCACCGGTGTCTCCAACATATGCTCACACCAAAAGTCCCACCCTACCGGCATCGCACTATGGCCCTTGAACATCACCGGCGACCAAGGTATGTCCTCTCTCCCAATCAACAATGCCGGTACATACCTCGGCGACATCACAGGCGCCTCCGCCGGGCTCGGCGCGCGAAGGTAGGGTGACGACAGCCGAGGCTCCTCTCCCATCGACGGACCACCCCACGGTGTCCTGAACGCTCCGTCTGCCACACGAATGGCCAACTCCCTCCACAGCTCACGGTCCGGTACACACGGTACTACTCCCCTCACCCCCAGCAATGTGTTTGTTTTATCTGGCTCCGGATCGTAGGACCTCCTACCGCCATCATCAAAGGTCAATGGCACTGCCGCCTCGACACCCACTGACGGTATGGCCTCATCGACTGGCGGCGCCGGCACAGGTACAGTCATCATATCCCGCGGCGGTCGCGATGTACCCGTCGCGGCCCCTCGCGGCTTCGCCCACATCTTCTGCCGAACTTTTTTCGCTGCTGGCGTCGCTCCGGGCTGTGAGGATGGGACTTGGGCCTGTCGGACACCCTGCGTGACCGACCCCCCGTGACTGGCCGACCCCCCATGTGCGGCCGACCCCCCGTGCTGGCCGACCCCCCATGCGCGGCCGACCCCCCATGCGCGGCCGATCCCCCTCGCTGGGCCGACCCACCCCGTCCGGCCGATCCCCCTCGCTCGGCCGACCCCTCTCGTGCGGCCGACCCCCCGTGGCTGGCCGACCCCCCATGCGCGGCCGACCCCTCTCGCTGGGCCGACCCCCCTTGCCCGGCCGATCCCCTCGCTGGGCCGACCCACCCTGTCCGGCCGACGCCCCTCGCTGGGCCGACCCCCCTCGTGCGGCCGAGCCCCCGTGGCTGGCCGACCCCCCTCCCCTCGCAGAGCCACCAACTGGCCGACCCCCTGGCCCCGACGACCCCTCGCCCAATTCCACCTCTTCTCTCACCATCCCTTTTTCTCTCTTTCTTTCTCTCTCTCTCTCTCTCTCTGACTTGCGTAGGCACAAATGGCGGTGCCTCCGCCCTGCCCCCCTCCGCTCCTTATATAGGGGTGGGCAATTTTCTTTTCTTTTTCTTTTTATTTTTCTCTTTCTTTCTTTCTTTTTCTATTCTTTCTTTCTTTCTTTTCTTTTTCTTTCTTTTTTCCTTTACTTTACGCTCCCGTCCGCCGGCGCCTCGCCACAGTTTGTCGACCACGCGCCGTCACCGCTATGACCGCAGTGCGCGCCCGCGCGCCACCTCCACGACCTTCGTCGCACGCATTCACATGACAGCTCCGCGACAGGCCCCGTCGCCCGCGTGCCATCTCCTTGAACCGCGTCGCTTGTGCCAACTCATCGCGCTCTTTACAACGCGCGCTCAACGCCAATGGTCACTTGATGCACTACCGCGACGTTCGTCGCCGCGCCCGTGCGCCATTCTCATCATGCGTGCCCCCGGCACCAAGTATAGCTCCGCGACGTTCGTCGCCGCGCCCGTGCGCCATTCTCATCATGCGTGCCCCCGGCACCAAGTATAGCTCCGCGACGTTCGTCGCCGCGCCCGTGCGCCATTCTCATCATGCGTGCCCCCGGCACCAAGTATAGCTCCGCGACGTTCGTCGCCGCGCCCGTGCGCCATTCTCATCATGCGTGCCCCCGGCACCAAGTATAGCTCCGCGACGTTCGTCGCCGCGCCCGTGCGCCATTCTCATCATGCGTGCCCCCGGCACCAAGTATAGCTCCGCGACGTTCGTCGCCGCGCCCGTGCGCCATTCTCATCATGCGTGCCCCGGCACCAAGTATAGCTCCGCGACGTTCGTCGCCGCGCCCATGCGCCATTCTCATCATGCGTGCCCCCGGCACCAAGTATTGCTCCGCGACGTTCGTCGCCGCGCCCATGCGCC
>JAVXUP010004591.1:0-29282 GCA_033070095.1 Escallonia herrerae
CTATACTGATCCTTTGTAATTCCTAGGTAAATGAAATAAAATGTCCATGTATAGTCTATTTGGAGAACTTTACAAGACCAGAGATGACACCGACCATTTTGTTAGCTTAGCTCGGCCACATCCGGGGTTGAACAAGATTTGTGGTGCACATCTTGTAAGCCACAGTTCTCATCGAGATTGAGACTATTGAACCATATAATAACAACATCAAGGGCCTTGCATATAAATGGAGGCCCTTGAAAGACTATATAATAAATTTAATTTAGTGGTGATGACATTTTTATATGTTTTTTTAGAAGCATTGATGATCTCACTTTCAAGAAATGAAGTAGTCAGACTACTATTTGTGTGAAATGAAGTATAATTATCAATTGCCTATTTTAGCTGTCTAAGAGGTGGAGAGCCACGATCTCCTTAAGTATTAAGTATATATTACCTTATTAGAAGGGACAAAGTTGTTTAAGTGTTAGCTTTAGCTTAATCACAAGATTAAATAATGTAAAAATATTGTTGCCTTTCAATGCTGCAAGAGCCAATCGTTACCCCCCATCCTTAAATCACCTTTGGTGGACAAAAAGTTAAACCAAGTAATCATAAGAATATTTAGCTTGCTTCTTTACCTGAATGATTTTACTTTTAAGTCACTGTGGATCGACAAAAACTGTACAGATGACTATCGTTCTTATCGATACGTATACATTATCAGTTGACAAATCAACCGTAGTAACTATCAATGAGATTTTACAATTGTTCTAACCATCATACCTTCCATGATCATTAATGGACAGTACATAACTGTTTTTATTAAATACGTAAAATTATATAAATACACGCCGCCGTCCACTGAACACGTGAAATTGAAAATGGCTAACCCAAGCATAAAATTTTCTAATAGAATGGGCCGGCTTTTTCTCCCACACATTCAAAATTTAAACCAATTCTCCCGCGTCCCCCTTGACTGATGCAATTTTGTGTTAGTGTTAAAAGTTAAACAGAGAGCACAGGTGAAAGACCCCCGGCATTCTAGACGATTCCCAACTCCATACGTAATCCGGCATTTGAATTTGAACCTTGGACGGCAGCGATTTGGTCTCTCCGTTCCACTAGAGAGATGACACGTTAGAGGTCAATCCTTCACTTTGCCGTCTTCCCGGGTACAAAATTGTCAGCTAATAAAGTTTTGCCTCTTTCTTTTCCAGCGAGCCATCCTTCCCGCGTACAAAATGCAAATATTGCCACAGAGCATCCAAATGTCAGCTAATAAAGGTTTTACATCAATATCATAAGTCCCAGCTCATAAAGCCGACATAGCTCGGTCGTCCATCTCTCTCTCTCCGGTGAACCAAACAAATTATAAACAACCAGTTGTCATAATTGTATTCTCCTAGTCTTCCGCTTCTCTCAACCAGCCCCTCATCATTCCCTCCTTTTAATCCTTCCGACCACCGATATTCGGGTTCGGTCTCTACATCGTTCCCGATGCCAGGGACCGAACATGATTCGGCGCCCGCGCCAGCACCGCCGGATCCCCGACGGAAAACGCCATGTTCGGCAAGTACGAACTGGGCAGGCTACTCGGCTGCGGCGCCTTCGCCAAGGTCTACCACGCCAGGGACGTCAAGACCGGCCTGAGCGTCGCCGTCAAAATCATCAACAAGAAGAAGATCGTAGGCACGAGCTTGATGTCCAACATCAAGCGCGAGATATCCATCATGCGCCGCTTGAGTCACCCCAACATCGTCAAGCTCTTCGAAGTCCTCGCCACCAAATCAAAAATCTACTTCGTCATGGAGTTCGTCAAGGGCGGCGAGCTCTTCGCCAAGATCGCCAAAGGCAAATTCAGCGAAGATCTCAGCCGCAAGTACTTTCAGCAGCTCATCTCCGCCGTCGGATACTGCCACTCCCGCGGAGTCTACCACCGAGACTTGAAACCGGAAAACCTCCTCCTCGACGAAAACGGCGATCTGAAGGTGTCGGATTTCGGGCTCAGTGCCGTCACCGGTCAGATCCGAACCGACGGCTTGCTACACACTTTGTGCGGCACGCCGGCCTACGTGGCACCTGAGATCCTCACAAAGAGAGGCTACGACGGAGCGAAGGTGGATGTGTGGTCCTGCGGCGTCGTTTTGTACGTCTTGACGGCCGGCTATCTGCCGTTTAACGATCCGAATCTGATGATGATGTACAAGAAGATATACAAAGGCGAGTTCCGGTGTCCAAAATGGATGTCGTCCGATCTGAAGCGGTTTTTGTCTCGCCTACTTGACACGAATCCAGATACGAGGATCACCGTCGATGAGATCACGCGCGACCCGTGGTTCAGGAAAGGACCTTACAAGGAGATGAGATTTTACGACGAAGATTTCGACGGGAAGATCGAAAAGGACGAAAGTATGACGTCTCTGAACGCGTTCGATTTGATCTCGTTTTCGTCCGGTCTGGATCTGTCCGGTCTGTTCGACGGATCGAGTTGCTCGGTTGCCGCCGGCGAGAGATTCGTCCTTGGAGAATCGCCGGAGAAAGTTGTCGGGAAAGTGGAGGAGGTGGTTGGGAAGGAGGATGGTCTGAGGTTGAAGAGGAGGAAGGAATGGGGAGTGGATGTGAAAGGGCAAAATGGTAATTTGGTCGTGAGCGTGGAAGTTTACCGGTTGACCGATAGTTTGGTGGTTGTGGAGGTAAAGCGGGAAGCCGGAGAAGGTGGGAGGTATAACGATCTGTGGGAGAAGAAAATTAAGCCGGAGCTTCTTGATCAACCGGAGGGACAGGTAGCCGGTAACTAAACTTCGCCGGCGAGGGTTCCGGGTCGGGTTATTCTTATTATTTGGATATGATATATATTATTTTGTTTTCTCTATTTGTACATCCTATCAGGGAAAAAAGAAAAAAAAGAATGATGGTGGTAAGGAACAAGAAAATGATGCGATACAAATATGACCGGGGTTTTGTCCTCTTTTCACCCGGATTTTATAAATTTGCTTGTACATGTATATATTGAGGTGGGTGTATACCATGCACAAACATTGTTGTTACTTGTTACTTTGTTGTGTTGAACTGAAATTTAAGTGTTTTGGTATTTCGAGCGTTGTTCTTATTTTGTATTATAGTTGTAATGTTTCAATTAAGCATAATGCAAGTATTTCATAGCATTCAAAATTTCAAAATCTATTCACACGTGGTGGTTGCGAGAAGAAATTGCGAAATTTAGGTAGCGTTTGAATTTTATTCCGTTTTTAGTTTTTTTCTAATTTTGTAAATTGAAAAAAAAAAGCTTTTGATACATAATTTTTGTCTTTTTATTTTTCCTTCAAATTTTAAAATTGGACTGTTTTTGAAAATTTTCAGTTTGGAGTTTTTGTTTTTGTTTCGAGACCACCACCATTACCGGCCACTTGCCATTTCCCGTTGCCACTGTCCACCGCCACTACTTTCAACCGGCCACTGTCGCCCCCCAGCACCAGCAGTGGCCATCACCAGGCGCCAGCCAATGCTACCGCCACCTCCACCGCAATCATTCTAACAGAAAAAACTCAAAATAAAAAATGAGTAATCAAACACTCAAAAGAAAAAATTTAAAATAAAAACTAGATAATCAAACATCCAAAAACAAAATTCAAAATAAAAACTGAGTAGTCAAACACCAATTTATTTCAGTAAAATATAAACTAAATTAATTTTAATTTTCGTATTTTTTAGAAACAGAAAATCAAAACTGGAAGTGATTTCAAACAGACTCTTAATTCATTTAGACGTTCTGAGTGAAGCTAAGTCGAACTGAGAAAATTAGCACGAATTAAAGTTCTCCGGTCTTTTATGCTCAGTTCTCTTCCTCTTCCCTCTTTTGCTGTCGCCGACCGGTGGTGTGAGGGTTGTTCTTTACAAGAGCCTTGACTCATTTCGTTAGACAAGTTGACTGTAAGTCCATGTTCGTCTGGTGAACAGCGCTACGAGTGAAAATCAAGAGACGGCCTCCTGATACGAGCTTTGGATTTCTTCGCAGCTTCGCATTTTTGACATCAAAAGCGAGTATCGACTGACCATGCCTACCAACAGGTATGAAAACGATACTGCCAATTCAAAAATCTCATCTCCACGTCGTGTATTTGAATCAAGTAGCATTCTTCTATTCTACTCCAACAAAAAATATGGTTAACGTTTTCTTTCGGTTTTAAAGAGCATGCTGTCTTGTCTTTTGCAAGCTTTGATTGAGTTCCACTCCTCTTACAGTACAGATAGACTGGTTTGAATTTAGAAGAGGCCCCCATTGTTTTAAAAGGCTTTACAGCAGAATCTTCATCGATATATGAAAACCTTTTGCGTACATGTTTCAAGAACTTAATGAAGAAATGGGGTACAAGTAGAATGAAAGTCAACTTAATTAAGAAATGTGGTGCAAGTGGAACTTAATTAACCGCATAGTTTCATTGCTCCAATACAATGTCAAAATATTAGAGAAAGACTACAGGATTGGCAAGAAAGAAGACGTAAAACCTGGCTGTAAGAACGCCTAACAACGTGATTGCCCCATCCCCAACACAACGACCCATATTATTGTCGCTACAAAAGTAAAGACGCAAAAGACCAAAACTATATGTCAATCAAACTGGGCAATAAAGAAATAACCTAAACATTAATCTAGGCGACAACCACTTCAAGTACCAACCGCTGGATTGAAAAATAAAATAGAATACATCTAGATTAGTGGGACATATCCTAATTAATGTAGAAGATTATTCGTCCGAGACTTCTAAATTATGGGTTATTGATTGATTGTTTTAACTAGCAACTTTCTCTCCTATTTTATGTGCCTATAACCTATCGACTATGTTTGTTTGTACGTTGGGACAAAGAATTGTTACAAGAAAAGTCTGCAAAAAGGAAGAAGGCTGGAGAAAAAATTGCATACACTTTATTTTCTCCAAAATCATCTTCTATTTTCTTACATCTCTTCTCTCTTCTAACTAGAAAGATTTTTACTGCATTAATCAAACTCCTTGTATTTTTGGCCTGGAACGTTGTTGACCAAGTACGTAATTTGAGCGTGTCTTCTTTTAGCGATGCGCGTCTTTGTGTGCCTCAAACCAATTCCAGACTCTTCTAATCATTTTTTTTATTGATATTTGTTATTGAATGTGTTAGTTATTGATTGGGATTTGGTATAATTAGTTCGGCAAAATTTTATTTTCATCTAACTTGGATGTGTAAAAAAAAAATGACAATTGATGGCTCAGGTTCTTGTAAGGCTGAAAAGTGTAATGGTAGTAATTACAAAAGTTCGCAACAACAGATAAAATTTTAACTTACCACTTTAGATTGTTACTTAATTATTCGTAATGCCTTGGTTAAAAAGGGAAAAAAATTACTGAAAAAATTGTTCAAGTGGTGGAACATACTATTGGCGGATCAAAATTTGGTGATAACTTTGATAAAAAAAATTATTAATGATTTTTAGTTATGACTTTGATGAAAAAGGATTACTTATGTCATCGAATCAGAGACGATGAAATTTCTGTCCAGCTAATGACCAATATCTATTTAATTGTGCCACTCTCATGCTTAGGGGTGAGCAACAAACCGATAAAATCGATCCGAACCATTCAAATCGATGAAACCGAACCGATCGAAACCGAGCCATTGATGAGCTTGAATGGTTTGGTTTGAGATTTTCAAATCTAGGCCGGTTCGGTTCATGGTTCAAGATTTCCAATACCGGCACTAAACCGAACCGATGTTTACATTATTATAATATATATATATATATATATATATATATATATATATATATATATATATATATATATATATATATATATATATATATATATATAGGGAGCTGATCCATTGATAGCGCTAGCAAAATGGGGTATTTGCTAGCGCGATCTGGACCGTCCATCCCGAAAGATGGACGGCCCAGATCTTTTTTTTGCGTTTTTTTAAGTACGTCCGCTACATTATGTAGCGGACAATTTTTTGACAAAAATACCCTTTGTGCCCATCCGCTACATTATGTAGCGGACTATCGAGACTACTGCTCTGACTTTTTTAAATCCGTCCGCTACATTATGTAGCGGACAATTTTTTGATAAAAATACTCTCTGAAAACTTGTCCGCTACATAATGTAGCGGACTTTCTGACTATCTCTTTCTCTGTCCTTTCTTTCTCATTTCTGTTCTGACTATCTCTCAATCTCTCTCTCTCGCTGTCCCCACTCCACTCCCCCATTCCTCCTTTGCTTCTTCTTCAGACGAATAGGACGAATTGGACGTGTGGAGCTCGGTCGGCTGCGGCGTCGTCTCGCCGGACTACAGGAAACCGGTGGTGAGTTCGAGGAAGAAGCCGCTGGCGGCGACGAAGAGGGCTGAGGCGGTGGTCGGGGGGACGACGTCGTCGCTGCGGTGAACATACCAGATTGCGGTGAAGGGGTTAAGTTCGGCGTCGTCGTCGTTTTTGTTGTTGGCTTTTGTGATTGGGTTAAGTTTGGCTGCTGACTTTGTTGCCACGGATAAGATTTTCTTGGACTGTGGGGGTTCTGGGGATTCTACCGATACTGATGGTCGGAAATGGACCACGGATATTGGGTCAAAGTTTGCTTTGGTGGGTGCAAGGTCGTCGACATCCTCTGCCGCTACTCAAAAGCCTTCTGTCCCTGAGGTCCCTTACTTGACTGCTAGAATTTTTGAATCGGAGTTCACGTATAGTTTCCCTGTGACGTCTGGACGCAAGTTTGTCTGTCTGTACTTTTACCCAGCATCTTATGCTGGACTGAATGCGTCTGATGCTGTGTTTTTTTGTGGCTGCTGGAACTTATACCATTCTGAAGAACTTCAGTGCGGCACAAACTGCTGAAGCTCTGAATTGCGATTATATGGTTAAGGAGTATTCGGTCAATGTGGCATCCGGGTAGTTCAGGAAACAGGGAACCAAGAGCGGATTTACAATCTCGCCGACGAAGAAGAAGGCAGCAATATGGAGGGAGCCTGTCGCGAGGAAGAAGGCAGTGACGGAAGGTGTTCTGCCAGGAGTGACGAGGTCGGCGAATACACCTACCCGTTTGATTCAGACTCGCTGGGGAGAGAGAGAGAGACATGAGAAAATTAGTCCGCTACATTATGTAGCGGATGAGAGAAAGGAGAGAGAGAAAGAGAGAAAGAAAAAAAAGTCAGAACATTAATGAAAGAAAGAGAAGAAAAGTCTGAAAACTTGTCCGCTACATTATGTAGCGGACAGACACGGAGGGTATTATTGTCAAAAAAATGCAAAAAATTGTCCGCTACATAATGTAGCGGACGTACTAAAAAAAACGCAAAAAAAAGATCTGGGCCGTCCATCTTTCGGGATGGACGGTCCAGATCGCGCTAGCAAATACCCCATTTTGCTAGCGCTATCAATGGATCAGCTCCCATATATATATATATATATATATATATATATATATATATATATATATATATATATATATATATATATATATATATATATAGGGAGCTGATCCATTGATAGCGCTAGCAAATGGAGTTAAGTTGCTAGCGCGATCTGACCGTCCATCCTGAAAGATGGACGGTCCAGATCGCGCCTTTTTCCAAAACTGACACCCGTCCGCCATACTGTCTCGCGGACGGGAGTTTTACCTTTTTGCCCTCCTCCCATGTCCGCGAGACAGTCTCGCGGACGCCTTTCTGTTCCTGACATGTGTCAGGAAAAAGGCGTCCGCCATACTGTATGGCGGACGATCTCTAGGCTGACACATGTCAGGGCCTGTCCTCTCGGTCGCCTATAAAGTCTCGGGCGTGAGCCCCGAGAACTGTCCCCTTGGTATCTGTATGGCGTCAACAGTGTCCCCTTGGTATCTGTAGCGGACGGCGTCCCTTCGTCAACTCTCTCCTGCTATAAATATTTAATCAGATCGGGGTATATATATTATTGTAGCGGACGGCGTCCCCTCTCTCGAACATCTAACCTAAAGCCGCTACCCCATCTACGGCGACCCACATCTCCGGTCACCCACATCTCCGCCGACACCACCGTCCTCCCCTCAACGACGATCTCGATGGCTTCTGGATCGGAGACCACCTACGCCTACGATTATATTGGCAACTTGCACCTGGTAGGCAAACACTTTTTCAAAGTCATGATGCCGGGATTTGAGCATGAACTTGTAGGCTATCCCTCTTTCTTTCTCTTCTCTGTATTTTCGTGTGTTAAAAGTTTGATCTTTTGTTTTTCTTAACCAAAACTAACCTATTTTTTGTATTTTGTGTTTGGTAGGACATACCGGAAGCATTTACCAATCAATTTACAACAATTCATGATAGTGCAAGATTATATAGCCGCAAGGGGGCATGGCAGGTTGAAATCAAGCTGAAGCCCGGCCGATCCCAAAAAAAGGAATTCGCAGAGGGTTGGAACGTCTTCGTGCGCCAGCATGGCCTCGAACTCGGGGACTTTGTAGTGTTCGAACACCTTGGGTGGTGGGATTTTCAAGTTGTAATCTTTGAACGGAGCGCTTGTGAAAAGCTTTCGTACCCCATTTGTGAACCATAGTTTATTATAATAAAAATATTTATGTTCTTGTTTATTATGTTTTCAAATTTTTTCTTGGTTAATTGTGCCTTTTTTTGTTGCCTCGATATATTGAGATCGTTGATTATGAATCGTACATTATTTTTTGGAAAAATTGAGATTGTTGATTCCGTCGCTAAAACAAGTCTTCGGGCGTCAGTTTATTAAAATAGCATTAACGTACTATGTCGCTAAAACAAGTCTTCGGGCCAATTTATTTCAATTTATTAAAACTGCATTACGGGCGCCAATTTATTACATTACGCCACATTGTATAGCTCTATATATATAGCGGATATAAGGCCCTCCGCTTAGGCCGGGTTCGGGAAGGTCGGGAACTAAATGTCTGGTCCGTGCCAACCATTTTCTGCGGTAAGTATATCCGCGATACTATATAGCGGACAGTTTGGACTAAGTGTAGAAAAAACTAAGTGTTGGAGAGGTGGAAGTAAGTGTAGAAAAAACGGTCCGTGCCAAAACTAAATGTCTGGTCCGTGCCAACCATTTTCTGCGGTAAGTATATCCGCGATACTATATAGCGGACAGTTTGGACTAAGTGTAGAAAAAACTAAGTGTTGGAGAGGTGGAACTAAGTGTAGAAGAAAAAACTAAGTGTAGAAAAAACTAAGTGTTGGAGAGGTGGAACAAAGTATAGAAGAAAAAACTAAGTAATGGTATTCTGTGGGGCCGTCCGCTACATAGTATAGCGGACGTAGAGAACAACAAAAAAAAAACTGCGGGGCCGTCCGCTATATAGTATAGCGGACGTAGAGAAGACAACCAAAAAAATTCTGCGGGGCCGTCCGCTACATAGTATAGCGGACGTAGAGAAAACTATCAAAACAACCAAAAGTCTAGCGTCCGCGATACTATATAGCGGACAAGGAACAGACCCGCGATACTATATAGCGGACGGCAAATATATATTGTCCGACAGCATATATATATATTCAAACCCAAAAGATTCACCCCCTATAACTTCTACACTCTTCTTCTCCGTTCTTCCTACTCACAAATATTCCCAGCGGCGTTGGCAAGCAGATCTGCGCAATTTCTTCATAAGAGCAGCTTTAATACCCCCCCTAATAGATCACGTAAGTTCACAAAATCAATCCTTTACATGTTTCTAATCTATAGTTGTGATCAATATTGCGTTTTATGCGTGGTTTTGATTATGCATTGAGCATGTGCTAGCGGTGATGAGGATTTATATATGTATGTATTTGTTCATGTGCTAGCGTTTGTAAAATCCGATTCCATAGTTTCAGTTGCAAAAAATGGAATTTATCCCTGGACCAGAAGATCCATCCGTGTTATACGACCAAGCCAACCATATCAGTACGCTCATATGGGATGGTGGAGTAAGATACATTATTTATCAACTTTCTTATTATTACGAACGTTGTTTTACCGTTCATTTTGCTCAAATTGTATTTATTAATAATTCGTAGGAAAGAGAACTTCTCACCACCGTAGAAGTATCTCGCGAGTTCACGAGATGGACCTTGAACAATTCCCAGAAAAGAATACTGCGTGGAATTGGGTTTGGGATTTTCACGCATGGGCAGATCTTTCAACAGCTTGACCGGGCCTTGATAGGTGCCCTTGTTGAGAGGTGGAGAAGTGAAACGAATACGTTTCACTTCCCGATCGGAGAGATGACGATTACCCTAGAAGATGTAGGGTTCATCTTGGGGTTGCCGGTGACGGGGCGGCCGGTAATTGCTCCTCCGTCAGACGCAACGAATAAGAGAACAGCGCGAGACTTCTTCACTTCGATACCCCAGGATCAATTTAGCACTGGTGGTATAAAGTTGAAGTGGTTGGTAGATACCTACGGGGTTTTGCCGGAAAACTATACGGGCCGTGAGCTTGTGGTGTACACAAAGGCCTTCCTCTTGTGGGTGATGGGAGCAATTTTATTCCCAACGACGTCGAAGAACACGGTCAGCGTGAAATATTTACCGTTGTTGGGTAACCTGTCGGAGGTTGGGGATTATGCCTGGGGTGCAGCGGTTCTTTCGTATCTGTACCGAGCATTGCACAAGGCAACGAGGCCCAACTCCAAAGCCATATGTGCATGTCTCTCGCTATTGCAGGTATATCATATAAATCATGTCTTCGTTATTGTGTTTTATTTTTGTTGAATCGACGATATAAATATAATTTTTTGATGTTCTCAGGTGTGGTCTTACGAACACCTTGCTCCCGGTGCACCAACGCGTAGGGATGGAACCGACAAAGTCTGGCCTCGGTTGTGTGCTTGGGAGTACAGCCGGAGGGCTAGCCACTACAAGAGGAGAGTCGATCCCCATCACAACATTACGTACTATCGAGGGGAGTTCGACCGTCTATCTCCGGGCCAAATGCGTTGGGCACCGTACATACGTTTGGCGCGACGGGTGGGAGAGTCGTTCGTCTTCACGCTCTCCGGGTTGCAGCGCACACCCCTGATCCATTTCGAGCTCGCAGAGTGGCAGCTGCCCGACCGAGCAATGCGCCATTTTGAGTTGGAGCAGGGTTTGCCAGTCGATGCCCCGGATATGAGGGTTAACAGGAACCCACCGGATGTCGGAGTGTTTGGCACCGCCAATGCGTACGAATTGTGCGCGGCCGAAATAGAGCTTTGGACTTCTTGGCAGGACACACTGGCGGCCATCGTCTCGGAGCCAGACCCCGTTATCAGCATCGATCAGTACGATGAGTGGTACTACCGCATCACGCGGAGGAGAGTAGCCCCTGTAAACTTTGAACGTGGGGAGAGGTATGCGCCTAGGGGTCAGATCGATGAGCGTATGGCATACAATCTCGTAAGTTGCCCAACAAGTCTGACTTGAACCAAATTAGTTGAATATAAATGTCTGATTGAAGTTACTTAATTTTTTATCTCTTTGGATGTAGGTTAATGCCTCGCTTGCATTCTTCCAGAAGTTGAGTGAGCGGAGGGATCTGGTGAGCGCAATGGGCGAGGATCTTTGCCAACAGGCTGCGACATTGGCTTTAGGCTGCGGGAATTTTTTGCGCCAAGCATCGGGCCAGTCTTCGGGAGTAAGCCCGGGAATGGGTTATACGGGCGTCAGCCAGGGATACGGTGATCCCTCTGGACAGGCTTCAGGGGTGAGTCAGGGAGTTGTTGGTACCTCTGAAGCGGGGATGGGACAGGCTCAAGCGTCGTGGGGCGATTACAGCGGCCCCTCCTTCAATTTGTTCCCGGAACCCCTCTCTCAAGTCACGCAAGACTTTCCTTTCGGAAACTACGGTTTCTCCGAGGCACTGCCCATTGTCCCGTGGGCGGGACCAGTTGGCGGCCCCGAAGGGGAATATCAGCCGGCCGAAGAAGGAATTGGAGGCCAATATCCCCCGATCGACCCCCGAGGGCAATATCCGAAAGGGCATCCAGCCAGGCCCCTAAAGCCGCATAAATGCGATCTAATCCGAGCCCGTTATTTTAGCGGGGCCCCCCAAGACGGAGCGTCGTATGACGTGGATCACCCCGAGGGCTTGGATTACAATGCCTCTTGGACAGAGATCGCCTCGCTGGCGCCGGGATCTTGGTTAGACAGCGGTGTCATCTCGCACTACGTGCAAATTCTGAGGCGAAGGTGTCGGGAGCATCCAGACATCGGTCTGCGCGTGTTTATCTTGGATGCTTTTTTCCATCAGCTCCTAGTACAAGAGTGGCACGACTGGGGCAATGCAAGGAAGGGGAGAGGCATGGCCCAGTGGAAACCGTCCCCTAACCTACAAGCATATCTTGCTAGGGATAGTCCAGTGAGCGCAAGTGTTGCCGACGTGTTTCTAATCCCCTTTTTAGGGAATGCCCACTGGTACTTGGTTTGCTACGAACCATTACAGAGCACGGTTTCAGTCGTCGACAGTCTCTACGACGATACCGACGTGATGCCTGTGATTGATATGTACCGAGGCATAGGCCAGTTGGATGCCATGGTAAGATCCTGTTTCCTTCTTGTTGTAACTTGCATATTATAAAACTGATTAATCTTATTTTGCTAGCTATGTTTAATGCTTATTATGGTTCTCGCAGAATCTTTTTGCTGCCCTGGTCAATGGTAGGCGTCGGGAGAAGGTATCGCGCAGGCCGGTCCTCATTTTCCGATTGAAGAGGAGTAGGCCCAAGCAACATAATTCCTCGGACTGCGGCGTCTTCCTCTGCATGTACATGGATTACATTTGCCGGTCTGAGAGCCTCAAGAAGACTGTCTGGAGCGAAGAATGCATACAAGACTTTAGGTATAGGATTGCTTGGCAAATTATGAATGGCCGGCCTAGAGCTATTAGGTTTATTGTAAATCCGTGTAAGGAACATCATTCCCGCGAGAGATGATGTTCCCCAATTCACATTGTAACGTTACAACACTTTTTTAACCCAAAAAATTTATTGAATGCGATTGATTTTATTGACCAATATGATTTAACGGTGGGAAACCAAGTGTTGGATATCTGTCTATCTGCAGGGCAAGTGTTCAAAAAATAACAAAGTGTTCGATAATATGTGTATCTGCGGGGCCGTCCGCTACATAGTATAGCGGACGCAGAGAAGTGAACCAAAACAAAAAAAAACTAAGTGTTGTAAGGGGGGTATTCTGCGGGGCCGTCCGCTACATAGTATAGCGGACGCAGAGAAGTGAACCAAAACAAAAAAAAAACTAAGTGTTGTAGGGGGGTATTCTGCGGGGCCGTCCGCTACATAGTATAGCGGACGCAGAGAAGTGAACCAAAACCAAAAAAAAACTAAGTGTTGTAGGGGGGTATTCTGCGGGGCCGTCCGCTACATAGTATAGCGGACGCAGAGAAGTGAACCAAAACCAAAAAAAAACTAAGTGTTGTAGGGGGGTATTCTGCGGGGCCGTCCGCTACATAGTATAGCGGACGCAGAGAAGTGAACCAAAACAAAAAAAAACTAAGTGTTGTAGGGGGGGTATTCTGCGGGGCCGTCCGCTACATAGTATAGCGGACGCAGAGAAGTGAACCAAAACAAAAAAAAAACTAAGTGTTGTAGGGGGGGTATTCTGCGGGGCCGTCCGCTACATAGTATAGCGGACGCAGAGAAGTGAACCAAAACAAAAAAAAAACTAAGTGTTGTAGGGGGGGTATTCTGCGGGGCCGTCCGCTACATAGTATAGCGGACGCAGAGAAGTGAACCAAAACAAAAAAAAAACTAAGTGTTGTAGGGGGGGTATTCTTTAATACCTTAGGTTTCTAATGTTGTGCTGCGCAGTGTAGCGGACAGTGTAAGAAATCACGTATAAAAAAATGATTGTAAAGGTTATTACAAACGAGTCATTACTAAAATATTATTACAAAATGTCCGACACTTTTGATGGCTCATAAAAGATTATTACAAAATATTCAGTACACTAAAGTTCCACTGCAGCTTGTTCGTCCTCATCCTCGGCATCATCTTCTTCCCCGTCTTGCAAAGGCACTGGACTTATCCCCAGTGCCTTGTAATGGTTCCGCTTGTCGTGGTCTGTCATTTTGTTGCACAATGCACACCTTCTTAGCTTTTTTGGTTGAGTTGCCGTCTCAATAGAGCTTTTCATCCGCGTAGATCTCTTGCGGCCTTTCGTTTGCGATATAATTGGATCCGAAGGCCGGATATCATTGTCGGCTCCCTCCCCCGGCTCGTCATCTTCTGATCCCGTCGTAGGCTCGGTGTCAACCGCATTGCTGACTGAAGCTGCTTCCAATTGGTCGACGATGGGCTCTTGCTGCTGAGCTACCTCGAGGAGATGTTTATATCCGACCATTGTAGCAGCACCCTTTACGGACAAACGGGTGAACATCGTCACCAGATGATTATACCGCAACGTCTCTGATTCTTCAAAGTCAGTATACGGGTGCTCCGGAAAGGAAATGGTACCGTGCAACCTGTTTGCACCTTTCGTCCAACGTGGCAGGACGTATTTATCGGGGATTGTCCTGATATTCTTCTGTGTGAAAAACCGCAGAATGTGTCTACACAGGATGCCATGGAACTCAAACTTCTTACAAAC
Organism: Escallonia herrerae; assembly: GCA_033070095.1. Lineage (NCBI taxonomy): Eukaryota > Viridiplantae > Streptophyta > Magnoliopsida > Escalloniales > Escalloniaceae > Escallonia > Escallonia herrerae. Next base: position 14,575 of record JAVXUP010004591.1, read on the forward strand.
ACATGTCACCGAGTCCGTCAATGTGTCGTGGGTCACCGTATAAATTCTGCGCAGCTTCTCAGGGACGAGGTCATTCACGAGCGAATAAACCTTGTACTCACGCGACGACTTTTCTGCCACCTTATATATACTGTATCGGCCCGATTTTTGCAGCTCTACTTGGTATAGCAGGAAGATCTCCTTCGTATAGACTTTGGCACCGTTCAGCTCCAGCGGGGTCTCAAGCAACCTTCTCCTTTGCTTGTACGTGGTTGCAAAGTCTGCAGCCCTTTCTTTCACGAACAACGACGCAACCGCTTTTTGTGCTGATGTGACGAAACTCTTCAAATTGGTAGCTGTACCCACATAACGAACGTGGCATTCATAGATTCACTCCTGCCCGTCGTTTTCATGCCCGCAGAAAAATGACTTCTCGTGTAAACACCAATCCATTGCTCTTTGAGCCCGTACAAGTGCTGGAGCCACTCGTTGTCTTGCAATGAGTAATCCCGAACAAGCTTTTCCCACCTCTCCTCGAATTCCTCAATCGTTAATGACTTGAGGACGCATTTGTCAAAATCCTGTTTAAAGTCTGGATACTTTGCGTACATGTGATGCAGACGTTCAGGGTATTTGTTGCTTATGTGCCAAGTGCACAAGTTGTGTCGAGTATCTGGGAAGACGGTAGCAATAGCCTTCTTCATTGCCAAATCTTGATCGGTGATGATAACAGTCGGTGCTTTGAAGTTCATTGCTTCCAGCCACACCCTAAACAACCATTCAAAAGAACTCTCGCTCTCGTCCCTTAACAAGGCGAACCCGAACAGGATGGAGTGATAATGATGATTGACGCCCGTGAAAGGAGCGAACGGCATCGAGTACTTGTTGGTACGGTATGTGGTGTCGAAAGTCACGACATCCCCAAAATGCTTATAAGCTAGCCTCGAACGACCGTCGACCCAAAAAATTGTGCTAACTCGATGCTCGTCGTCAAGTTTATAGTCGAAGGTAAACTGCGGGTCCTCCATCTGCATCCGTTTCAATAGGCTCATTGTCGCTTGCGCATCATTGAGGTCATACGCGGCTCGTCTATGGGTTCGGACCGCGTTACGAACGTCTGTCGTGTTAAAGTTTAAATTTTGAATTCCCCCAGCCTGTTCAGCAAGAACATTAATCATGTCGGTAGGTCCTAGCCGCGCATCGCTCATTGTGTGAATTAGGCTCCTCGCGACCTTACCCATCTTCTTGTGTTGATGCATCTGACTCACCTTAGAAGGGGTTACTAACGGGTGATTGTGTGCCAGTTCCAGGCTGGTAATAAGCCAATGATCTTGTTTGGCTTTATAGCTTACGAACATCTTGACCTGGCAATTCGTGCGCGCAAAGCAATCCCGTCTTCTCCGCGCATACCCTATTTCGTCATCATCACTGTCATCGTTGCCTACGCGTGTCTCATTTTGCACTGGGTTTCTGCCCCTATGACACTCGTATAAGCGAGAGCATATCCTTTTTGTTACGTTGCTTGTTCTTGTAGTCTTTATTCTAATGCCAAAACCAACCCTCAATGAATAAGCTCGAAAACATTCTCCAGCTTCTTCCAACGTTTGAAAGGTTCGTCCTAGATACGGATCACTAGCATCTACGGGGGTGCTGGAGCTCGATACGAAATCAGACATTGTGAAAAAGACCTATGTAGAAATAGAATACGCTTATTATCTCAAAATTATCTTGACGATTAGACCGATTTAGGATACCATATACATAATCTCAAAAGTGTCTCCTATTTTGCTAATTATATATTTACTGAACATAACAAATTAAAATTACTAAGATAAACGGTAGCAAGATCACAAACTTTACCTTGCTTGAGTGATGCTTGAACCAAGTGTGTTACTCCAAGAAAAGCTTGAAGGGTGCTGAAAATGGAAGCAAGTGAATCTGAAAGCCCGCAAAAATTTTGCTGAAAGAACCGAGAATTAGGGAGACTTTCTACGCGACCAAGGGGACAGTTCTCGGGGCTCACGCCCGAGACTTTATAGGCGACCGAGAGGACAGGCCCTGACATGTGTCAGCCTAGAGATCGTCCGCCATACAGTATGGCGGACACCTTTTTCCTGACACATGTCAGGAACAGAAAGGCGTCCGCGAGACTGTCTCGCGGACATGGGAGGAGGGCAAAAAGGTAAAACTCCCGTCCGCGAGACAGTATGGCGGACGGGTGTCAGTTTTGGAAAAAGGCGCGATCTGGACCGTCCATCTTTCAGGATGGACGGTCAGATCGCGCTAGCAACTTAACTCCATTTGCTAGCGCTATCAATGGATCAGCTCCCATATATATATATATATATATATATATATATATATATATACTTATCCTGATTAGCTAATAACTAGGGTAGAATAAAACCTGCTAACCCTAAATCAGCCTTCTCTTTTAATTCTACTATTTCAAAGCCATTACTCAACATATATTGTATCATTTACACTATGGCTCCTATTGTATAAACATGGAGCCAATAGGCTAATTATATCCGGTGTTGCAGCAGAGTCAAGAATGGTAAAATACAAGCCATGCCTACTTGGAATATGAATGAATCGAGTCCAATTTATCCAACCCGATCCATTCACCGGGCCCACGTAATTACTCAACCGCGAGCCCGAAACTTGGGCCCAAACATACGCGTCCCAAATGGAATACAGCCCATTACACGTTAAACGACATCATTTTACACCGAAATGGCTGAAACACTGAGCAGGGCATGAGAACGGCTGCAAGAGAAACAAACTGCCACAGTTTTTGAAAGTATCAGTCCACATGAAAAACGAACGAAGAATCATCATGGTAAGTTCGTACTGTGTTCACCCACATAGTTGTGTGTGATTTTGTGTTTGTACATGTACCTGTACAGCTTTACTTTTCATTTCTCTGTTTCTTTTAGGTATTAGAATATCAATGGTCATGTGGATATTTGCCATTTTACTTTTCAGGTTGGGCACTGAAAAGTTAATCCTGAAGGGTTTTTCTAGTGTTAGTTTTTGAGTGTGATTGCAAGTTAATAGAATGTCTGCGGAAACAAGCTCAAAGTATGGTAGGCTCCATAAAAGAGTAAAAGTTGCAATTGGAAGATCAAAGGTTTCTAAAAACAATGTTGAAACCTTGGATAGAAAGGGTGTGGAAAGGAATGAAAGATATCGGGGTAGAACAGTTAAGGCAGATAATGCAGACAACAGTGGAAGGAGGGGTATGAAATCGAAGGCTGGAGATGAACAGATTGAACGGGTGAGTTCTGATCGGAAGAGGAAGAGGGTTTATGCTAACCGTGATTCGGGTGAGGAAGGAGTGTTTGGTACCAAGACGAGTAGTAGAAAGGTTCTTTCTAAAGCAGCGGAGAGTAAGGATAAAGATGGTTTTGTTAAAGACAAACGCACGACAAAAGGAGGATTTCATGATTCTGGGAAATTCAGCATGGGAGATTCTCTGACAGGAGGAAGGAGGTCTAACAAAAATGAATTGATTGGTGGGAAAGACAAGATGGGTTTTAGGACCGAGGCGAAGGCTGTATATAATGTTAAAAATGTGGAACGGGTTGAGAGTGGCTGGAGGAAGTCTGTGACCATTGGGAGAAGGTCTAACGAAAAGGAGTTACTTGACAGGAGAGATGGGACAAATTTGAGAACCATGGGGAAGGCCACATATAACTCGGAAAACTTTGGACTGGACGATAGTGAGAGTGGTATTTTGAATAGAGGAACAAAAAGCAAATCCAACTTTGTCAAGCAATATCATTCTAATTGGAAGAAATTTACAGCTGAGGTTCTTAGTAAATCTACCAAGAAAAAATTGCTGGACAAGAGTTCAGCTGATGATTCAATGATATCCGATGATAGACCAAAAAGGAGGAAGCGTATTCGGATAGATCCACATGATTTGACAAACAAGCGGCTGGATGATAGTATAGCTTCTACTGGTCAGTATGAATTTACCTTGCCAATCGCATTTTTGGTCTCCATTTAATTTATCTATTCAATTTTGCTTTTTAATTTCGATATGTGGTGTCTACATTTTCATCTCTATAAGATGTTTTGCTCCCTGTATGAATCAGGCGCATGGAATTGGAATATTGGAATTTGCTAAAAGCTGTTACCAACTTACCTTTTTAATAATATAAGAGAGATTTTGTTCGAAAGAAAAACGAATCGGACCACTAGAATTTAGTGATTGCTCTTTAGTGGTTATGCAGCATTACTCACGCAATTCCTTGAACTTTGATAGAACTCAGGCCGTTATGAAATGAATGGCTGGTGTAGTGGTGTTTATACCTAGCCAGGTTGGTTTTGTAGGTCGGGTTTGCCAAATCATGCCATGGAGGGAGGCTAGGTGGCATTTGCATAATAATCCTCCTGCCAGATTGGTTCATACCTTAATCCAATCTTGACGAGACAAAATTGTGGGCAAACGCTATTAGTGACATCAGGAGGCAACATGTAGTGGGTACACTGCTCTAAGTTGTATATGCTTGTGAGCAAGTCAACTAGCTATGGCTTGGAACTTTGGGTCCAAGTCCAAAGGCATTAAGTGCGAAAGCTTTGGTGCTTGGCACCCATTGGCAGGTCTACATGTGATTCTTTAGCATAAATTCCATAGTGCAGTGCTACATAGCACCTTTATGTGTGGTTTGGAAAGCAACTGGCATTCGTAGTGTGCCTCTAGTGTGTGAATTTGTTTTGACTAGGGAATGGACGTAAAACTAGCTTAATGCTGTGTATACTGTGGTTAGGATATTGGTTCCAGCATAGGATTTTTCTTTCTTTCTTTTTTTTTCTGTTGGGGGAGGGGAGGGCAGGACAACTCAGAGGTACCTACAACTGACTCTGACAGTGGCAGACCTATCGTATGCATCTGTTCATATGCTGTTTATTCAAGTATGAGCATAGGCAGTTGAGGGTATTTACTGCTAGGTTGTCTGAAGCATAGTTTCATAAGGGTGTAATATTTAGGAGTTGCTAATGATTGGCCGGAGAATCTAGAGAAACTAATTGATCAATGTTCTCTTGAAGCGATGTTTGATTGCTTTCTGTTGAATGGGGGACATTTTTTTAGTAGCTTGCTTGCTTTTTGTTTTGTTGATGCCAAGACCAACTTATTCTCAAGTGGGAATTAGTTGGCTGAGACCAAGTCAAGGGCCCTGTTGCTATCTGACACGAGTTTGGACAACTGCACTAGGTGCAAGTCATCAAAGTATTAACTTTTTCTTTTCCAGGTTGCTTTACTCTATTTGTACTTTAAAAAAAGGCCTTCTTGCTACTGCCATCTTACAAAGTATAGGTTCCAGATGATAGACTGTGGTCGTTTAAACTCCTCTCCTGCTTCCTTTTAGATAATACTGCGGAGAAGAAAGAAGATTTGGAGAAAAATAAAGATGTTCAAGTGTCGATGAATGCAAAGTTTCGTGCAACAAGACCAAGCCTTTCTATCCTTTCTTTCGTGGAAGAAAATGTAAACAATTGCCTCATCTGATATACAAGTTACATCATACCTGATCGCTATTTTGCAAATCCTCTTATTTCATTTTTGTGATTATTGGCATTTACAGTTACTGGGAAGAAGGCGCGAGATTGAGTTCAGGAGGGCAGGTTACAACATTGAGCTTTCTGTCCCTTTAGATAATATCCCCAATTCTACTAACTCAGAAAGAGAGCGAATAGAAGAAACGGTGTGTTCGTAGATCATGTAATTTAAATTGCGTCTTTTGTGCTTTATTAGTGTTTTGAGTACTTCTTTCTCCTTGGTTACTGATTCCTGAATTGTAAAGTTATGGTATGCTCATTATGTGCTAAAAGTTGGAAACTTTAAGCCCATGAATATCTCCTTGTGCCTGCTATTCGCAATTACAGTGAAGTATTTTTCTATGCAGTAGTATGTTAAGCTGTGCTATATTTTGATGCATCGAGTTAGGGCGCAGGCTTGTGCATTGGTTCCTTTGGTTGAGGGCGGTTGCCTCTAATCCTTGAATGTGTTCCTTGATTTTTACCCCCATTCATCAGTCTTGTGATAACAGAGCTTGGCTGGAAATTCTTCCAGCTGACGCTCCGCCATCTTAAGTGTAGTCCCATCTCGTCTCATAACTTTATTGCACGCACGAAAAGAAGGTCTGGAAAATGAAATGAACTTACGTAGCTGTTGGTCCAGTGTGCTCAATTGCAAAACAAAAAGAACAATATATCAATTCATGAAGATATCTTTGTTTGCGTATTTTTATTTGGTCTTTGTGTCATGCAAGAGTGATCTTTCAAATATTAGATTTTATATGCAGAAAATTATTCCTTGGTTCTCCTTTTTCATTTTCCACGAAAATATGTCAGAATGCATTCTTGTCGCTTTCAAGAACTGGTTATGCTCTAAGCACAAGTTAAGCTTAGGCACATGTTAACATTGTCTACAATGCAATCAGGACCCTTGATAATGGCTCTTTGCTAGTTATGATTTTTTGTGTTATATGCTAAACATTTGCCCTAAGGGTACAGGTTGACATGTGCCTTCCCCTTCTCGGCAGCTGGAAATTTCATGCCTACTGGGAGCTTTACATGGCGTGTTTTTGAAAACTTTTCAGTTATGTCATTCTAATCAGATTTCATACCATGTTCTTTAAACTGGTCATGGTCTTTAGTTGGTTCAATTGCTTAAGTGCAGAAATTTGGTTGTATCATATATTGTGATAAAGCAGTACATATATGTGTCTGGTGTAGTATATGATTTTCTGCATGCATTTCTATGTTTACGTATGCCCTTGTCCTTTCGTTGACATGAAGGTCGTCTACGCTGAATGGACTTGCTATGTTAGTCAAGTACTGGTGTCTGTTGAGGAATGTGATGTATCTGTCGTTGAAATTAATGACGGGACTGGTCTGAAAGTGTTCTAAAGTAGGATGCTGCGACTGAGATATTTCTTGTGGCACATATGTTATACTTGAAAAGTGTCATATGAACACTAAAGATTGTTAAAAGTTGGAACTAACGGAAGTGTTTTTTCCTAAAACAGACCAGAGCTTGATCTTGTTGGGTAGTAGACCAAACCAAATGCTAATGCACACCTCCTGGCAGCTGCCTCTGGACTAGCAATCAAAGAGTGAAAGGTTGCTAGCAATCTGTTAAACCAAGCATGGAAAATAGAACCGTCCCTTTTCACCAATTCCAGCTTTCATGTGAAGTGCTGCCCTGGCCCCCAAACCAGGATCAATGTCTTTTGCACTGAAATTGGTCCTTGTGGTCAAAGTGAATAGGCCTTGTATAGATGCTCATCAACTTATAAAAGTTGCTTTAAACTCTCAATTTTATCTCCCCGAGCATAAACTAGACTTTTTGTATTTGTTTCGCACTTAAGCTTTAAATAACTACCAAAGCAAGTTGCTGTTAACGTAGTTTGGTGATCTTATTCTGCTGTTCAATTCACCTTTCTAATGGGGGATTCATCAAGCAACTCCTCCACTGCAACTTGTCCTTTAATATAATGTTTATTATGTAATCACTGGTCATTTTCTTTCTTGAAGGTATTTAGAAATAAATTGACATTTTTTGCTGCTGCAAAGATTTCATCTTCACTTCCCCCTGCTGAACTTCCGGAGATTGCATTTGCAGGTATATATGAGCAATTACCTTTATTCTTTAAACTTTTTTTTTTCAAAATTTCTACTTCAAGATTATTCTTTACTTTTGCAAGTTCGATTGCTATGCAATTTTTGCTCCTCTCGAAGGTAAATGCACTTTGTCTCTCATTGAAACACTTCTCTAGATTCAGTATCTCTTCGAAAGCCAGATTGCGGCTGTAATTTATCCGGAAAATGTAGGGTGCTATAACTTCAGGCTTCAGGTATGAATTAAAATAGGTTGTCAGGTAGGAATTAAAATAGGTTGTCATGTTTATTTGTAAGAACTATAGAATTGATTAATGTTGTATTCAACAATATCAGTTATTTCACGAGATTTAGCATTATATGCCTAGACGTCTAATAAGCTCTCCTTTCTTCTTTTTCTTTTCATTTTTTCCTTGTTTTTGGATGCTTTACTACCCCAAGCACCAGTAGACTGTCAAAATATTTCTGGACGGGTTATCAGAAGTTGTTTACTCGCTTGCTTATGCATTAGTATCCAAAATATGTGGACTGTCTAACTTGAACTCTATCTCCCCCCCGCCCCCCCCTTCCTGCATTTTCTTAAGTATTTATACTTTTTTTGAAAAATGTGATAATTGACTTTATTTGGATTTCTTTTGTCATATCAGGCAGGTCAAACGTAGGGAAGTCATCTCTACTAAATGCACTTACCAGACAATGGGGTGTTGTACGGACATCAGACAAGCCTGGTCTTACTCAGGTCAGGTTCTACCTTTTCCTATATATGCAGAAAGTTTGTGAGATATGCATGCTGACAACTTCATATTATGATGCAGACTTTAAATTTTTTTAAGCTTGGACCAAAGCTCTGCTTAGTTGATTTGCCTGGATATGGGTTTGCTTATGCAAAAGAAGAAGTGAAAGAAGCCTGGGAAGAGCTTGTGAGTCTTTCATCTGCTTGGCCTTCTAACTTTTTGTGTTGCTTCCACAACCAGACACTTTTCTAGTTCCAAAAGGTTTTGCCCTGCCAATGTTTGCTTGTATGTGACATCATCGTCCATGTACATGAGCTCATTCAGATCATCAATTAGCATTATATACGGGTGACAGTTGACCTTAGTCAAAGGTATTAATAGATATGATAACTGATCTGTTTATTAGGAACTAAGCTGCGCAACAAAGGGCTAGGATCTCTTCCTTTTTAACGTTATTGGGGCAAGCAGCCAGACAAGTCATCTTAAAAAGAAGTTTTTTCTATTTGTGGTACAGCCATCTCAAAATACCATCAAGTTTTGGTGGTTTTCCCTAGATGAATTAGTGACATCTATGGGATAGGTTTCTTCATTCAATGATCACTTTTGGCGGTGTGAAAGGAGCATGTATATCTTATGAAACAAAAGATTATTTCTCCTTTTGGACTAAAGCTGTCACTTTCCCGTCTCAAGGTGTGACTCAATTCGAACTGACAACAATAATTTAAATAAGTAAATAACCGGAAAAAACTAAGCTCAAGTTACAAGCCAAGCCCACTATGGGCAATGCCAAAGAGTGAAAACAGTAAATAGGTTCTGTGCTCTAAGCCAAAATCGTGGCAAGTGCTAGATAAATTTACATCGAGCCTCCAACTCTATCTAGTCCACCAGGTATAAACCTACTCAAAGTCTGACCTGCTCTTAGCCGATAATGGAAAAGGGTAAGTGAACAATTGCGATATGGTAAGGAGTCAAAAAGGCATGTGTGCAATTACTACTTTGAGACACTAATAGTGTGCTGAATCAAATCAACTCTTATAACAAATGCAAGTGTCTCCTAAAATCCCCTTGTATGGTTCGATCCCTTGTTTGTCGTGCATATACAGGCATTATGATCATCATGTTGATCTAATGACCCGAAGAGTCAGACCAAACAAACTGATACGAAACAGGGCAAACTGTTGGATTGGGATAATGAATATATATGCAAGGATCAGTAGTTAAGCATCTTGCATATGAGAGGTTTTATCAAATAAGCATTAGGCACAACTGTGTGGGCGCACGCGCGCGCATAAATTTTGCCTCATGGATTCAATACTTGGAAACAGCCTTTTCATGAAAGAGGGGGAAAGGCTGCATACATTGACCTGCGCCCCTGTTACTTTGCCTCGTGCACTGGGCCGTCCCTAACAGTCACAGGTACACTTGTGGTTGGGTATGGCAACTTGTTACTCTTCCAATTACATGGAATGCAATCTCCAAGGAGGAGACGAGGATAATTCTTTTGGTACGAAGGAAGTTAAAGTATCGTTCTATGTAAGAATAGTTGAAAACTGATATAGTGGTATAACTATTCTTTTAGCTGTTTTAGTTTTTGAATATTTTCACTTGCTTATCAAATGTGAGTTGGCTCTTATGCAATCCGAATATATGTAGGTGAAAGAGTATGTCTCCACACGAGTGGGTTTGAGAAGAGTATGCCTTCTTATTGACACAAAATGGGGTATGAAGCCAAGGGATCATGAGCTTGTTGATTTGATGGAAAGGTACATACATGATACACATGCTTGTAGGCTACTAGATTTGAAGGCTACTAGAGTTGTTCGGGGGACTTGGATTGCTACTACTGCAATATGTTGTCTATACTTGTTAGCTGCTTTACTTTTACGGGGAACGAACTCTGGTCTTAGTTTTTTTTCACATGAAAATTTTCTGAGCGGTTGTGGGACATGGTCTCCTTTGAAATGCAACAATTTTTTGGGTATTTAACGCCCGAAAACGTGTCCAGAAAATCCCGTATTTTTGCCTGTTTTTGTTGCCAGTATTTCATCATGGAAGTAATTGGGAATATGGGATACCATCCTGAAAATGCTTTCTGTAATTGTCACTCTTTGCTCACACTCTAGTCCGAGTTGTCACATGGAAGCTTTGAATTGATCATGTTTACAGAAGCCATGGACTTAATAGTGTTGGACGGGGGTGAGGACTGCCTTGTCTCTGTGTACTGGGGTGGATTCTTACTGGGGGTAACGATTTCTATTTACATGACCAATCCTGTCTTATTTTGGGTGCTGGCTCATCTTCCATTGTGAGCTTTCAGATCTCAAAACTTAGCAGCGAACTGTATTCGATGCTTAGTTTCAAGCTGGGGATATCTTGTGCTGTCCTTTATATCATGTTTGTTCTGAACTTCAATTTGTGGGTATGAATTATGAATCTGTAGGTCTAAAACAAAGTACCAGATTGTATTAACAAAGACGGATACAGTATTCCCAATTGATGTGGCACGCCGGGCAATGCAAATTGAAGAGGTAATGTCACAGAAATGCAGTGACTTATTTGGGAATTGAGATTTTTGCCCTCTCCTGTGAGACTTAACTTGGTATGCATTGCATGTTTTTCAGAGCCTCAAGGCCAAGAAGTCTGCAGTTCAACCTTTGGTATGGAGGAAATATTTTCATTCTGATTTGTGTCTGTTAATACGGGAAGCAACCTGAGTATTTTCTTTTGGTTTCTATCGCAGATGATGGTAAGCTCAAAAACTGGAGCTGGTATCAGAAGTTTAAGAACGGCGCTTGCTACAGTTGCTCGGTTCGCGAAAATCTAGTCTGTAGTCTTTGGAGAATTTTGATGGTAATGAGAAGTTGAGGTTGATGTGAAGTTCGTGTAAATTCAGGCCCATTTAGCTAGCAACTGCATAACGAAACCAAATAGTTAGCTTGTCCATTAGGTAGGGTGGGTGGTCTTGCATCAGCCTAGTTGGTATAGTGAGCCATTAACTTAATTATGTTTCAGAAAATCTCAACATGTACTCTAGCTAATTGTCCACCCTTTCCGAGTGTGATTTCTATATTATATATGGCCTCATCTTGACCCATTGCACTTTCTGATATCAATCTTACCGTGGTTGGTAAATGGAGTCCATGTTCATACTAATGTGACTGCTTATGCTATTGGTCATTTGAGTGTTGATTTCACGCGTTGCGAAGTATTGATCCATTTGTTGTGGATCACAGGCTTGAAAAGTAGCAGGGCAAATTTGCAGAACGTAGAGATGAAGACGATCACCGCATTCATAATTGTTTCAATGTTTACGCCTTAGAATTTTTGCAGATTTTTCCGTACATGGGGTTTGTCGATAAATATGAGATGGTACAACAAACGAGTTGTACATGCCACAATTATCACTGTCGATACGGGCTGGGGTGGGGTTCTAGAGGTGGCATTTGACAGTTGACCAAGTTAGCTTCTTAATGGAGTTTAATGTCCGACTTGAGTGCGGCGGCCGGCCATATCACGTAGTGGGGTTGTTATGCACTTGTACCACTATATTGCGGTGAGACCATATCACCTAGTTAATGGAGATAATATTCTATATATGTATGGTTAGTGATTAGGTCACTGCTCGGTATGGTTTTCGTGCCACTTTCTACTGATAAGGATCTTTTGCTCTAATAATTTTGATGACAAAAGATTGTAGTAAAGATAATGTAATTAAGTGACAATTTTTAGTCGTCAAAATATATTTAGCGATATTTTTTTATTACAGCAGAGGTACTATACAACATATGATACTAATTTGCTTGTATTGTTCGGTTACGGTTGGTTACAGTCGTGGGACTAATTCGAGGATTTGGTGACCTTCATGTCCCATGGGACCTTGCCCATTGTTTGTTACTTGTGGTTATAGCAATCTTGTCTTGTTCTAAAATTGTGGTATTTACTGTTAGGGATAAGTAGAGCTAAATGGGATCCCACCAAGCACACACCAGCACCAAAGACTTTTCTAATTATATTTGTTGCACCGACGTGCTTCAGTTTAGGAAATAAACTACTTCAATTTCCACTAATTATTGACCCACTTAAAAGAAGAAAATGACAATAAAGAAACTTAACAACGACAACAAGTCATCTTGTTGGTTTGAAAGAAGGGTAAAGCCCTATTATTCAACACCAACTCTTGGTAGATGAACCCCCAAGGCCCCAACCCTTAAAAGGGCTCACAACAAGTCTGGCATTAAACTACCTCAAGGACCACATTAATTCACTAATAGCCATGGTTGTGTGTACTCATCTTTCCCTAAAGATGCAAGGTTTGATTTCTTCATCCAACATCCCTTCAAATAATTACTTTATTTTTTCTTTCAAAATAATAGACCCTTCCAAAAAAGTAAAATATCTTTGAAATAATTTAACTAAGATCTGCTCTGCCTTTGAAGAAGATTAATTACGGCACACTTATTATTTTTCACAGCTGAATTCATTTGTAGTAGCCGTACTAAGCTAAACATGTATGTCCCACCAAAAGAGAGACGACGTAAAGTATCGACATATTTTTTTTTTATTTTTTTTGGTATTCTTTAATATTTTCAATTCAAACTGTATTTTAACTTTTAGGATAAATTACACACGGTACCCTTGAGGTTTGCCCTAAACTACATGTCCCCTGTCTTTTTTAATTACACTTCGCTACCCTTTTTTATTTTTCAAATGATGGAATTAACGGAATTAATAAAAAGACATTAATACCCTCATGAAAAAATAAATTTTCCCAATCCACCTACCCACGCCTCACACCAGTTCGTCGCCACCACACCTGAGAATCCCACCGCCCATCTCACACACAGACCACGCATACAAAACCCCAAAATAACCTATTCCTCCACTTCCCTTCCACTTTATGACTTGGCCCTTCAAATCAACACCACCACCTACTAGACCTGGCAAACGGGTAAACCCGCTGGGTACGGGTAAAATCCGGCCGGATCCGAGTAAAAATGAACCGGGTAAAATTTACTCAAATTTTTTCTGGGTAGAGATTTTTAGTGCCCTTACCCTACCAAGGCGGGTCGGATATTACCCGCGGGTAAATTGCTATTATTTAAAATTTTTTATTACCAGATTATTGACTGAACTAATTCTTTTGGAGTATTTTTTCCTTCTTTTTTATTACTACACATTTTCTAATTTAATTTCTACAATTCATTTGGGAAGTGATCATCTTAGATCTCAAATCTAACACAATCATCTTAATCCAAACACAATAAGGACACTCAATCTGAACACAATAAGCATATACAATCATCTCAATCCGAAGCACATAGTAGAAAAATACTTAATACATACAAAACATAAACACAAATAGATCTGAAAAAAAATTATCTGCTAAACTCAAAAGGCGTAACAAAGTCGATCGGAGACCACTTTGGACTTTGGTGTAAGTTCTGTACTATCCCTTTCATGATCGGAGACGTGGCGCCGGAGATGTTGCGGAGACGTGGCGCCGGAGATGTTGCAGAGACGTGGCTCCGGAGACATTGGAGGCGGATCTGCGACAGATCTGGCGTAGCTTGGACGTCGATATAGAGAGTGCGTCGTGAAAGGATCTGGCGTAGATCGGTTGTCGATGGAGAGAAGCACCATCGTGAGAGAGCAGCGCTGGGGTGAGAGCAGCACTGTCGTGAGAGAAGGAGAGTAGTGCCGTGGGGGAGAGGGGGAGAGGAGGGAGAAAGAGAGAGAGAGAGGAACGACGCAAGAGAAGAGTGAGTGATCTGTGAATGAAAACCTTAACACTCATTTATATAGTACAAAATACGGGTAGCCCGGGTAAACCGTACCCGATCCGGGCCAACCCGAAATTACGATTCGGTTCGGGTACGGGTCTAATTTCAGATTTCAGGGGGTCTTCAAAATAAGCACCCGTACCCGGGTTTTTTGGCCTGGTACGGGCCTTTTTTTCCCAGGTCTACCACCTACCCAGAAGAAGAACTCCCAAGAAGGAGATTTCGTCATCGAGCATAGGAAGAGTTACGAAATTGACCGGGTCTGCTTTGATGAAGAAACGCCCGAATCTGTATAGAAAGCCGGTGTGTAATTTACCCTGTAATCAATGGTGGTCTTTGGGGCTTAGAGAGAGAGATATATATATATATATATATATATATATATATATATATATATATATATATATATATATATATATATATCTGGTACGGTGTGCCTGTCTAGCCGAAGATGATGAATTTCATTTACTGATTGAACCAATTTTTGTGGGGATTGCCGATTTTGTTCATATTTGAGGCGATAGGCATTATTGACGTGTGAGTGATCAATCTAGGGCTTCTTATGTGCTATTTTATGTATTTT
>JAVXUP010004592.1:0-29273 GCA_033070095.1 Escallonia herrerae
TCGAAAAGGAATTATTTAAATAACTAAAATTTATTTATTTAAAATTATTTTTGTCCAAAAACAATAAAGTCTGATGTGCCCAAGCCACAAACTGGACCAAGACGGGCGGATATAGACATTGGGTCAACCTAAATCCTCCCTCCTTACAAACTTGAATACCCCAAGGAGCCCAACCCTTAGCCCAAAGCTAAACTTTATAAATAGGCAATAATTACTTTATCTCTTATACGTGAGATTTTCTTTTTCCTTCAAATCAAACCACCAACTTCAAATTTCTCATTCACTTCTCATTTGTTTTAAACTTGTGCCAATATTTTATGATCATTTATTCTAAAGGATGAACATCAACTTATTCCAAACTAAGTTATGGTATAAAACATTTTTAAAAATTAAGTTAAAGATGGCTTCTCAAAATGAGTTTAAAACCCAAAATGCCAATAGTAAATTCTCTATGTATGTGTGAAGGTCCTTGTGCATTTAATTTTTTTGAGTGACAGGGAGTCGGACCATGCACTTTAGAAACGTGTCTTCCTTTCCAAACTGGGATATGTTGGAATCCTAGTAGGATCTATACCACAAATAAAATATTCCAGCTGCGACGAACTTGAGTTAGGCTTGACCGCCTCCCCCTTAGACAAGGTATTTGAGAATCTTTTACAGGTATCTGCCCGAATTTGCAGTTATGCCTTGAAATTTATGGGGTACGACAGTATCCAGATATAGACTCTCCAATGATTGGCAGATATTAGCTTGAAAGGCGGTGGTTGTGATACCATATGATCATGGAGGCCATGCTCATTCTCTAATAGAATGATATATATATATATATATATATATATATATATATATATATATATATATATATATATATATATATATATATATATATATATATATATGATAGCGCTAATAAAATAGAAGAAGTTGCTAGCACGATCTGACCATCCACGCGCGATCTGTTAGAAACCGAAGATCTTTTTTTGCCTTTTTTTAAGTACGTCCGCTACATTGTGTAGCACGATATTTTTTACGAATATACCCCTCAATCTGTCCGCTATATTATGTAGCGGACGATATTTTTGAGGAATATACCCTCAATCTCCAAGTGTCTTTTCTAAAATATAGTCCGCTACAAGAATACATGGGGTTGGCAGATGTAGCTTTTCTAAAACCCATATTTTAAAAGACAGACAATCTGCCAACCCCACGTCAATTCTCACTCTCTCTCTATTTAGAGGGAAAAAACCCATCTCTTGTTCATCTCTCTGTTTCTCTCCCCTCTCTGAACTACATGTTCTTCTTCTTCTCTCTCTCTTTAGAGGAAAAAAGCCCATCTCTTGATTCTTTCTATTAACGTAGCAGCTATGGCTGATCTCGATGATTTTGGTGCAGCACCTATGGGAGAGAAACGAACGGCTTTCATCCGGCGATTACGAGTACGTTGATGTCAACGTTGCAGGAACGCGGTACATGAAAATATATATGCCGCCAAGATGGAGTGAGAATGTGAAGAATAGTTAATGCATTGGTTTACAGTAGAGAGTGAGGGAGAGTTACAGTAAAGAGAGAGGGAGAAATGCTTGGAGAAAAGCAAACACAAGATACAAACAAAGAAATGGAAGTCTACTTTCACATCTTTTCTATCACCTTTACTTTTTTCCTCCCAAAGCTTTTTAAATGAAATGAAAATCAACTCTCTTGTAATATGTATTTTAGTTTTTTTTGAAGCCCCATTGAAGAAGGCTTCTGATTCTGAGGAGGGCTTGGCCAGGAAGAGAGCTGTTGGGTTTGCTCCCTTGCCGGCACATTCTTATTATTGTAGAGGAGATTTTGTTAGCAAGGCTGATTATCAATTTACCAAGAAGATCAATTTACCAGGAAGAGAGCAGTTGGGTCATCGTGTTGCTTCTCTGCATATGACGATCTCCCAGCAAGGGAGAGAGAAAGAGTCAGAAAAAGAAAGAGAGAGAAAGAGTCAGAAAAAGTGGTCAGAGAAAGAGAGAGAAAAAGTCAGAAAAAAAAAAGTATGGCCTCTGTCCACTACATAATGTAGCGGACGAAGTTGGAGGGTATTTTTGTCAAAAAAACTGGTCCGCTACATTATGTAGCGGACGTACTTAAAAAAACAAAAAAAAAATATGGACCGTCTACAAATCGCGCGTGGACGGTCAGATTGCGCTAGCAACTTCTCCTATTTTGCTAGCGCTATCAATGGATCAGCTCCCTTATATATATATATATATATATATATATATATATATATATATATATATATATATATATATATATATATATATATATATATATATATATATATATATATAGCCGATCCACACCCACTAGTGGATATTATCCACCCAACCGCAACAAATTGTTGCGGTTGCTAATCATTTCCCCCACCCCCCTCATGTCCTTCCCCCCGCCCCCCCCCCCCCCCCCCCAAAAAAAACCCAACCGCAACTCTTAGTTGCGGTTGGCCTCTTATCCCCATGGCCCCCTTCCCCCCTCCCCCCACGTGGTGCCCCCTCCCCCCATGGCCCCACCCCTTCCCCCTCCGTGATGCCACGTGGTGTCCTCCCCCCTAAAGCTTTGGACGCAAAGTCTTCTGCCATTTTTTTTTCTTTCACAGCCTTTGACTACTGCTCACTCACGGACTTTTTTTTTCTCTGTCTTCTTTCATCTCTCTCCCTCACTTTTCTCTCTTTATAATCCCTTCTCCCCAAACCCTTTCTTCCACTCTCCATCATCTTTACCGACTGTCTTCTAACTCCATATCTCACCTACATAATCTCCACAACAATACAAATAAAAAATTTTACGCTAGAAGATCGGTGGATTTTTCTTTAAATATATCAAGTCAAAACAAGTAAGTAATTTGAATTTTCTTATAATTCAATGTTAATTTCAAATTGTTCTTACCAATGGATTGTTTAAATTGTGTTATGCTTAAATTGTTCTTACCATAGTCTAAAATTCAATGTTACATTTTGCCAAAGTGTAAAAAAGAGACCCTAGTTATTTTTAAAATATCTATATCAGAGAAAAATTTCAGATTTTTCCAAAGACTGGAAAGGGGTTAACTGATACAGGGAACCTTGTAATTTTGCAGTGTAATTTAAAATATCAAACTAGAGCGATTTCGCGCGAAACTTTTATGAGAACCCTAGGATGTTGGGAAGTTCCATTTCCTAGGAATTCGGGCCATTCCGAAGTCGTTGGCTATTTTTTGGCCGAAAGCTTTTACGCGCTCGATCAAGAATAAATTCGGGAAGCTTAAAATAGCATTTCAAAGCACTTTTGAGATTTTCTGATGCCAGGGGCATTTTGGTAAATTGCCACCCCGAGAGGGGTATTTTGGTAATTTTACGGTATTAAGGTTTTCAAAGGACTTTTTAGTCCAGAAGTGTAAGTAAAACACCTGAAAGGTTATTTTGAAGCTGGTTTGGGGCGTTAGGGCGATAATGAACCCCCGGGGGCATTTCGGTAATTTGCCGCTCACCGGGGGTATTTTGGTAATTGAACATTGTAAAATTTTACGGTCAATGAAGGAAATAATTTTTAACGCCATGTGTGTTCCTAAGGTGTAACACTATGTTTGTTTAATGTGAATACGAAACGTAATTGTCGCTAAAGGTGAAAACTTAATTAGACAGTTTTTCACGAATTTATAAAAAATAACTAGAGCTAGATTTTGCCAAAGTACAAAAAAGAGACCCTAGTTATTTTTAAAAGATCTATATCAGGGAAAAATTTCAGATTTTTCCAAAGACTGGAAAGGGGTTAACTGATATGGGGAACCTTGTAATTTTGCAGTGTAATTTAAAATATCAAGCTAGAGCGATTTAGCGCGAAACTTTTATGAGAACCCTAGGATGTTGGGGAGTTCCATTCTCCAGGAATTCGGGCCATTCCAAAGTCGTTGGCTAATTTTTTGGCCGAACGGGCTTTTACGCGCTCGATCCGGACACCGGTTCAGGATTTTTTGGCGAAAAGTCTGTAAAATACTTTTTAGATCAAGAATGAATTCGGGAAGCTTAAAATAGCATTTCAAAGCACTTTTGAGATCGTTCTGATGCCAGGGGCATTTTGGTAATTTGCCAACCCGATAGGGGTATTTTGGTAATTTTACGGTGTTAAGTTTTTCAAAGGACTTTTTAGTCCAGAAGTGTAAGTAAAACACCTGAAAGGTTGTTTTGAAGCTGGTTTGGGGCGTTAGGGTGATAATGAACCCCCGGGGGCATTTCGATAATTTGTCGCTCACCGGGGGTATTTTGGTGATTGAACATTGTAACACAACTGGAGGAAATAATTTTTATTTTTATTTTATTTAATTCTATGACTTGTTGAGAATGATATACATTTTTATTTTTTAGATTTCAGTATCAATATGGATGCAACTGGAGGAAATACTTTTTGTGAAGGTTCTGATCCACCTTACTTGGGTCAAGTTTTTCAAACACTGGACGAAGTTGAAGCATACTATAGAGCATATTCGAAAACGATAGGTTTCGGTATTAGAATTAAGACGAGTAGAAAACGGGCGAATACAGATCAAATTTGTGGAAGACTATTTGAGTGTCATAGAGGAGCACCGTATGTACCCCCGGTTGTTCAGGTCAGTGACGAAGGGCCAACAAGACAAAGAAAACGGGACACATTTCCGGGTACCGGCTGCAAGGCCCATGTGTATGCAGTACACCGGAGAAATGAAAGCCATTGGGTTGTGACGGGAGTGGAGTTGAGCCATAATCATCAGTTGATGACCCCTAGTAAGATTAGTCAAATTCATCAACACCGAGAAATAAGCGCGGCACACAGACAACTGATATTTACAATGGCCGAGGCTAAAATTCCACCTTCTAGAATGATGGGGGTTTTCTCAAGCCAGGTTGGGGGGATTGACAAGTTGAGTTTCAACGAAGTAGACCTTCGAAATGAACTTCGTGTTCAGAGGAGAGAGTCTTTCGGTAAGAGTGATTCTCAAGCTACACTTGATATCTTTAGGCACCTTCAGAGTGAGAATTCTGGCTTTTTCTATAGTCTCCAACTGGATGATGAGAACCGCATTAGTACTATATTTTGGGCGGATGCCCGTTCTAGAGCTGCTTACCAAAATTTTGGGGATGTTGTGACGTTTGACACCACATACCGCACAAATAAGTACTCTATGCCTTTTGCTCCGTTCACCGGGGTGAACCACCACTATCAGTCAATCTTGTTTGGCTTTGCCCTGCTTAGGGATGAGACGGAGGAGTCATTTACGTGGTTATTTGAAACGTGGCTTAAAGCAATGTATCATGTTCCTCCAAAGACCATCATCACCGACCAAGATCTGGCAATGAAAAATGCAATCGCTAAGGTCCTTCCAGATACTCACCATGGCCTGTGCACATGGCACATAAGCAACAAGTATCCTGAACGGCTTCACAATGTATATGCAAACCATCCGACATTCAAGACTGACTTTAATACATGTGTGAAGAAATCATTGACGGTAGACGTGTTCGAGGAGAGGTGGGCCAAGTTAATGGATGACTACTATTTGCACAATCATGAATGGTTACAATCGTTGTATGAGATCAAGACACAGTGGGTCGGTGCCTACACCAAGCAGTTTTTTGCAGCCGGAATGACTACGACCTCGAGAAGCGAAGGTATGAA
Source organism: Escallonia herrerae (assembly GCA_033070095.1). Lineage (NCBI taxonomy): Eukaryota > Viridiplantae > Streptophyta > Magnoliopsida > Escalloniales > Escalloniaceae > Escallonia > Escallonia herrerae. The sequence goes on from JAVXUP010004592.1 coordinate 5,662, forward strand.
TGCATTCTTTGATGGGTACGTAGGCCATTCTTCTAGTATACAAGAGTTCGTACTAGAGATGCAGAAAGCTCTTGACAGGCAATTTTTCCTTGAGAGAGAAGCCGACGCGGCTACAGTTTACAAAGAAAGAGCCATAGTAGTCTTTTCACCTTTGGAGGCTCATGCGGCTCAAGTCTATACGAAGGAAATGTTTAGACAGTTTCAAGAGGAACTGCTAAAGTCGAATCAATATAGCATGACAAAGTTGCATGAGTATTCCACCAGAGATCTCAAGGTTTATGCGTTGACAAATGTGACGAATTTTGCCAATCCGTGCTCTTCGTCGGCTCCGAGGAGCAGAAGACATTTTACCGTTGCAGTTTGTAAGGACACCGGGTTGGTTAATTGCAACTGTCAACTGTTTGAGCATAAAGGTATACTTTGTCGACACGCGTTGAGGGTTTTTAGCGCCAAGAATGCTCATGAAATCCCTCCACAGTATATCTTGGAACGGTGGACGAAGGAAGCCAATAGAGTCCACGGTCACATTCCTTACGTGCCCAATGTTTCAGTTGATTTCGAGCAATCTGAGACGCTGCGATATAATCACCTTTGTAACATCATGCACGGTTTATCATTGGATGCAGCGTCAACATTCGATGGGTACAGGTATCAAGTTGAAGCAGCCGCACGGGATAAGGCTAACCTTGCACAGTTTAGGGCGGCATTACCAGAAAGAAGAGACAAACCGCTCAATCGAGCTTCACAGCCAGTCATTGACGGCACTAGCCTGCAAGGTGAGGAGGACGACATTTTTGATCCGATTATTTCTCAAACAAAAGGGCGAAAACGAGCAATACGCATGAAGAATCCGATTGAAGAAGCAACGGGTCAAAAAAAATTGCGAAAGTGTGCGTTGTGTAATAAGATGACTGATCATGACAAGAGAAACCATTATAAAGTGTTAGGTATCGAACCTGGCAGTATGGTCGAAGAGGACGATGATGATGATGAGTGTTAGGGTTAATGTTTCAGTTGTATAAATTGAACTTTTATAATGATTAAATTTGTGATTTGGTTTGTGGAATCATAACTTCCGAAAAATTACGTAGTTTTTTTTGTCACTTTTTTTTTGCTCATTGCACCTTGGGCACGCTAGTTAGCCCATTCGTATCAATTTCGGGAAAAAACGAGACACATTATTTTTTGGGTTTTCCTACGAAGGCCCTGTTCGGGCACACTTTAGGGCCCAATTCATAACTTCCGAAAAATTACGTAGTTTTTTTTGTCACTTTTTTTTTGCTCATTGCACCTTGGGCACGCTAGTTAGCCCATTCGTATCAATTTCGGGAAAAAACGAGACACATTATTTTTTGGGTTTTCCTACGAAGGCCCTGTTCGGGCACACTTTAGGGCCCAATTCATAACTTCCGAAAAATTACGTAGTTTTTTTTGTCACTTTCTTTTTGCTCATTGCACCTTGGGCACGCTAGTTAGCCCATTCGTATGAATTTCGGGAAAAAACGAGACACATTATTTTTTGGGTTTTCCTACGAAGGCCCTGTTCGGGCACACTTTAGGGCCCAATTCATAACTTTCGAAAATTTACAATGTTTTTTTTGTCACTTTTTTTTTGCTCATTGCACCTTTGGCACGCTAGGTAGCCCATTTGTATCAATTTTGGGAAAAAACGAGACACATTATTTTTTGGATTTTCCTACGAATGCCTGTTCGGGCACACTTTAGGGCCCAATTCATAACTTCCGAAAAATTACATAGTTTTTTTTGTCACTTTTTTTTTGCTCATTGCACCTTGGGCACGCTAGGTAGCCCATTTGTATCAATTTCGGAAAAAAACGAGACACATTATTTTTTGGGTTTTCCTACGAAGGCCCTGTTCGGGCACACTTTAGGGCCCAATTCATAACTTCCAAAAAATTACGTAGTTTTTTTTGTCACTTTTTTTTTGCATTGCACCTTGGGCACGCTAGTTAGCCCATTTGTATCAATTTCGGAAAAAAACGAGACACATTATTTTTTGGGTTTTCCTACGAAGGCCCTGTTCGGGCACATTTTAAGGCCCAATTCATAACTTTCGAAAATTTACAATGTTTTTTTTGTCACTTTTTTTTTGCTCATTGCACATTGGGCACGCTAGGTAGCCCATTTGTATCAATTTCGGGAAAAAACGAGACACATTATTTTTTGGGTTTTCCTACGAAGGTCCTGTTCGGGCACACTTTAGGGCCCAATTCATAACTTCCAAAAAATTACATAATTTTTTTTGTCACTTTTTTTTTGCTCATTGCACCTTGGGCACGCTAGTTAGCCCATTTGTATCAATTTCGGGAAAAAACGAGACACATTATTTTTTGGGTTTTCCTACCCTATTCGGGCACACTTTAGGGTCCAATTCATAACTTCCGAAAATTTACGTAGTTTTTTTTGTCACTTTTTTTTTGCTCATTGCATCTTAGGCACGCTAGTTAGCCCATTTGTATGAATTTCGGCAAAAAACGAGATACATTATTTTTTGTGGTTTCCTTTCAAAGGCCTATTCGGGCACACATTAGGGCCCAATTCATAGCTTCCGAAAAATGGCGTAATTTTATTTGTCACTTTTTTTTTGCTCATTGCATCTTAGGCACGCTAGTTAGCCCATTGTCCAAAATGCACCAATAGTAATAATAAGGCTAATTCAATTTTCAAAGCTTAATATCCAAAATCCAACAATAGTAATAATAATCCATACAAACGTCTATTACATATCAGGATAATGGTAAGGAAGGCGTCTAGCTACACCCTTTTTCAGCTCCCAGGCTATCCTATATCTAAACGTCACATCCGAGACCACGTATCATATTCGAGCACATCCGAGCGAGCTATGTAGTCCATGTACTTGAGGACGTAAATCCCGCAATCATGACTGTTATATTGCTTTGGTCGGTTTTGTATTGTCACGACCGTCCAAGGATCAATCATTGTTTTGCTCGTGATGGCTTCCCCCTTAAAATGTCGGCATGCTAGTAGAATGATAGTAGTCTGCATCCAACAATAAAAAAGGATATCAAGCCTATATAACAAGAAGAATAGACAATGAGCGAAGGTCAAGAAATATAAACTAACCACCGCATTGATGTACGTGGAGTACACCTGCGCCAGCTGCCGACCAGGTCCGTCTTCCCTTAGGCTATCGTATATGTGGACCACTTTATTCTCTGGAAACAGAACTAATAGGAAGAAGTGGCTTGCATGAAGAGCAGGTAGCATGATTAGGTTCGCCTCAGCTGCGTGACATTGATAGTCCGCGTTCAAGTAGGAAAGCACGTTTGCAGATGGTCTCCATTCACCCTTGCTTGTCCCTCGCGTCCTCCTCCATTCTGTGAACTCCTTCATGCTATTCACCATGAAGGGGATAACAAAAGAGGCATACATGTTGAGCTTCAAAGTTTGGCAGGTGTTATAATTTAGCTCTCTAACACGGAGCAGATCTATATACGCGTCAATAAGAAAATTTGAAATATCTGTGTTTGGCGCCAACAGTCTTAGATCAGAGTGAGCTAGGAATCCTGAAACTGGAAAGTCTGCTGTAGCGATTGGCTCATGCCCAAAGTAGTGCCGGTCGATCCAATCCCGTTTGTCCGGACTCAATGGCTTCGTCGGTTGTCCTTTATCCGACCGGATGCTTGGGCGCGATGCCTGGATTCCTACTTGGGTCACCTGACTCTGGGGCTGATGGTCGTACGCGTCAGGAGGCAAGCGAGTAGACGGCTCCCACACCTGACTCTGGGGCTGATGGTCGTACGCGTCAGGAGGGAAGCGAGTAGACGGCTCCCACACCTGACTTTGGGACTGAGAGTCGTACGCGGCAGGAGGCAAGCGAGTAGACGGCTCCCACACCTGACTCTGGGGCTGATAGTCGTACGCGTCAGGAGGCAAGCGACTAGACGGCTCCCCTTGGTAACCCCGGTACGCAAGACTAAAGTTTTGAACTTCAGTCTTGTACCTCTCAATGGACCTCTTGAGATTGTCAGGAGCCTGCGCGACAAACCAGTCAAACCCCTCCAGCTGCTTGAACACCTCAGTGCCCTGGTCAACCTAAAAAACATGCATACAAAATATGGCTAATCATTTCAGGCATGGTAGATAAGGTGCGCAAATAAAAATTGAAACAACACTAGCATGACTTACAATGTTCAATGCCCAGAACTGGTCATAGATCTCACGTGGCGCATACGATGTCTTCCTCGCCTGGGAAGGGCGATTCACCCTCGTGCGCGTCACCTTGAGAAACCATTGCAGGTACTCCTCAATGCTGATGCTGTCGGCCTTCAGCGATACAAGGCTATCATATGTTTCTTGCCAGGTATTCCACTGTTGCACCTCGTCGCTCAACAAATTCAAGGCATCAGGCACCTCGAAGTTCGGCCCTCGACCACTCCTGTATGACCGCATGTCTACAGCGGGTTTTGGTATCCCTTGTAGACAGCCAGCTTGCCTCATAGCTCGATCGGGCATCTGAAACTCACATACTTCGAAGTGAATAAGCGGCACCCGAACCAAACCTGCCAGCACGTACGACACCGGAAGTTGCCAACACCACTCATCCAACCGATGCATCACCTTGCTATATGGCTGCCACGTCACCTGGGATGCATTGAGTATCTCTAGTTCCCCCCGATAGAACTTTAGATGGTGGTGCGGGTCTACCCGTCTCCTCCGGTTGGTCGTAGGCCCCCAGGCCCACACCCTAGGCCACGTCTCATCGGAATATTCCCGCGGTTGTGGACGACCCGTGGGTAGCCTCTCGTAAGACCAAACCTGTGAATGCAAACATTATCTGGAATTAGCACATTAATGCTAGAATATATTGACACGTCAACCAAGAAAATAAATGCTCAAACCTGTAATAGAGTGAGGCAGGCGGCAATGGACTTGGCACCCTTTCTCGTAGCTTTGTGCAGTGCTCGATATAGGTGCGCAAGGACAGCTGAACCCCACGAATACGAGTATACCTCCTCAAGATCCTCCAAGAACACCATATACTTCGGATGCACCGTGTTTTTCGAATGCGTCGGAAGTAATATGGCTCCAATAATATACAGAAGGAATGCTTTCGTATACGTCACGAAATCGTGAGGAGTGTATTCATCTGGTAGCACGCCATACTGCTCTCTTAGCCATTTAAGTTTGATGCCGTTCGTTGTAAGAGCTTCCCTCGGAATTCCCGGGAAATACTGCCTAGCCATCTTCGCTATGGATGCAGACGTTTTGCTCGAAGTAATGGGTTTGCCGTGACATGGGATTCCAAGTATAAATCCGACGTCCTCTAATGTAATAGTCATTTCACCAAACCGGAAGTGAAATGAGTTCGTCTCGCTCCTCCATCGTTCAACTAGAGCGGATATAAGGCAATCGTCGTGTCGAGACCAAATCCCGGGATCGGTGAACATAGATAGATTTTGACGGTGTAATAGTTGTATTTGTTCCTCGTTTAGTACCCACTCATCGTGGTGACTTGTGCTTTGAATTGTTTCCAAAACACCCCTATCGACACCGTCAAATACGTGCCTCGCGACGTGGTCATCGTCATCGTATAGGATTGATGTATCATGAGGTCCGGCGTTGAAATCCATATATCTAAGAACAAAATATAATCGTAAACCAACTTAGTATCCATAATATTTACATTCCAAAACTATAAATGGATCTTTAACCTAGCTTACCAACGCATTAGCAATAGTAAGTATCTCATTATTTCAATGTGTTAAAACAATTCCTCACTTCTCACAACTCCGAACGCTTGATTACGCTAGTTCCCTAAAATTCAGGTGTTTTACTTACATTTCTGGACTAGAAAGTCTTTTGAAAAACTTAACACCGTAAAATTACCAAAATACCCCTCTCGGGTGGCAAATTACCAAAATGCCCACTGGCATCAGAACAATCTCAAACGTGCATTGAAATGCTATTTTAAGCTTCCCGAATTTATTCTTGATCTAAAAAGTATTCTATGGACTTTTCGCCCAAAAATCCCGAACCGGTGTCCGGATTGAGCGCTTAAAAGCCCGTTCGGCCAAAAAAATAGCTAACGACTTCGGAATGACCCAAATTCCTGGGGGATGGAACTTCCCAACATCCTAGGGTTCTCATAAAAGTTTCGCGCTAAATCGCGCTGGCTTGATATTTTAAATTACAGTGCAAAGTTTCAAGGTTTCCCGTATCAGTTAACCCCTTTCCAGTATTTGAAAAAATCTGAAATTTTTCCTGATATAGATCTTTTAAAAATAATTAGGGTCTCTTTTTTGCACTTTGGCAAAATCTAGCTCTAGCTATTTTTTATAAATTCATGAAAAATCCTAATTTAGACGCCCTAAAAATCGCTAAGGAAAATATTTTTCATCAAATACCGCTGCTGGCTGTGCAGCAGGAGTTCCTACAATTTCCCGTAACAGTCCTACCAGTTCTCTTCTTAAGTCCTCTCTATTATCATGTTCAACTTCAGCTTCCGCATATTCCTCATTCTCGCCCCCGGCACATGCCGAAGATCCTTCCGTAGGTGGCCTTCTTAAATTAGGAGCCTCTTCCACTAGGGGTATCATCCGGTTCCGCAATTGATGAGCCATTCCTGACATAAACACAATTAACATTTGGTACAGACAACATTTATAGCATAAAGTTAACGTTATACAAAGATATACATCAACAGTCAACGCTATCCATTCCTACACATCAGTAGTCAACTTTATACATTTTTACACATTACCCCTCCCTCCGTTTCCTTCTCGCTCTAATCTGGAGAAAATCTATTCCGTTCTTGAGCGAGTGCCATGTACCAATACTCCTCATCGAGGAGCATTTTGCGGCGATCCCTCGGCATCGGCCTCGCCGGATGAGTTTCTCGTAACCCATCCTGCATCATCCGAACCACCCTTCTCCCCGCATCAAAGGTATACTCTTCCCTTTTATTCGCTCGTGCCAACCCCTCACGACGACGCCGCTCTAACTTTTCTACCTCCTGCCCCTCCATGGCTCGCATCTCCTTCGCCTGATACACCAGGTGATCCCTTTCCCTCACTACCTCAATATACCTTCGTTTCCAAAAGTTCTCCACATGATGTGTCCGGTATACGGTGTTACCAACCTTCACAAATCCCACCGGCACCTCAGGTTCAGTCTCTTCCTGTTCCTCCTCCCCATCCTCTGGTCCGGACAAATCTATTTCCTCGGGCTCCTCGTCATTTGGCCAGGGGTCCTCCTCGGGATCTTCCTCCTCCTCGTCCCCGGCCATGACGTGCTCATCAATCCATCCAGCTCCAGCCATAATCTCCTGCAAGGCATATGAACTCACATCAGACTTACAACACGGTACAAGTAACTTCAACACCTTTCTGCCCCCGTACACACTTAATATTTATGTCTAGTTCTACAGGATCACATGCCTAGGCTCTGATACCAACCTGTGACACCCCCAACCCTAGTGACATCACCAGAGCCAGATTGTCAGTCCTGACTTCATTCTTGATCTAAAAATTATTCTACGGACTTTTTGCCCAAAAATTCCGAACCGGTGTCCGGATCGAGCGCTTAAAAGCCCGTTCGGCCAAAAAAATAGGTAACGACTTCGGAATGGCCCGAAATCCTGGGGGATTGCTTCAAAACTACCTTTCAGGTGTTTTACTTACATTTCTGGACTAGAAAGTCCTTTGAAAAACTTAATACCATAAAATTACCAAAATACCCCTCTCGGGGTGGCAAATTACCAAAATGCCCCTGGCATCAGAATAATCTCAAAAGTGCATTGAAATGCTATTTTAAGCTTCCCGAATTCATTCTTGATCTAAAAAGTATTCTACGGACTTTTCGCCCAAAAATTCCGAACCGGTGTCCGGATCGAGCGCTTAAAAGCCCGTTCGGCCAAAAAATAGCTAACGACTTCGGAATGGACCAAAATCCTGGGGGATGGCTTCAAAACAACATTTCAGGTGTTTTACTTACATTTCTGGACTAGAAAGTCCTTTGAAACTTAACACCGTAAAATTACCAAAATACCCCTCTCTGGGTGGCAAATCACCAAAATGCCCCTGGCATCAGAACGATCTCAAAAGTGCATTGAAATGCTATTTTAAGCTTCCCAAATTCATTCTTGATCTAAAAAGTATTCTACGGACTTTTCGCCCAAAAATCCCGAACCAGTGTCCGGATCGAGCACTTAAAAGCCCGTTAGGCCAAAAAAATAGCTAACGACTTCGGAATGGCCCGAAATCCTGGGGGATGGAACTTCCCAACATCCTAGGGTTCTCATAAAAGTTTGGCATGAAATCGCGCTGGCTTGATATTTTAAATTACAGTGCAAAGTTTCAAGGTTCCCCGTATCAGTCAACCCCTTTCCAGTATTTGAAAAAATCTGAAATGTTTCCCTGATATAGATCTTTTAAAAATAACTAGGGTCTCTTTTTCGCACTTTGGCAAAATCTAGCTCTAGCTATTTTTTATAAATTCGTGAAAAATCCTAATTTAGACACCCTAAAAAATCGCTATTTTGGAATCTATAAATGTAATACCGCTCATCCGATCTCGGATTGATCTGATTTATGTTTCCTCCAATTTGTATTTTTGTTATCTTTGATTTGAGTCTACAATGACTATTTTTGAACTTTGAAATTAACATTGAATTGAATTACAAGAAAACCCAAAAAATACTTACTTGTTTTGACTTGCTATATTTAAAGAAAAATGCGGTTATCCACCGAGCTTCTAGCGTAAATTTTTTTTGTTTGTATTGTTGTAGGTGAGATATGGAGTACGAAGATAGTTGGTAAAGATGATGGAGAGGAAGAAAAGTGGAAGAAAGGGTTCGGGGAGGAGAGTTTATAAAGAGAAAAAAGCGAAGGAAAGAGAAAAAGGAAGACAGAAAAAAAATCCGTGGGTGACCACGTGGCATCACGGGAGGGGGAGGGGGGGCCATGGGGAATGGGGCAACACGGAGGGAAGGGGGCCATGGGGGGCATCACGGGGGGGACACCACATGGGGTGGGGGTGGGGGGACCGCAACACATTGTTGCGGTTGGCATGCCAACCGCAACAAAGTGTTGTGGTTGGGCATGGTGGGGGGGACGTGGCCATGTGGCGGGGGGAGGGGATGCCACGTGGCTGGGGAAGAGGGGACGGGACACGTGGTGGGAGGGGGGGACCGGGGGAAGGGGCCAACCGCAACACTTTATTGTGGTTGGGGGCATGGGGGGCCATGGGGGAGGGGAGGACGGGGGGGGCCATGGGGAAGGGGGGGCCATGAGGGGGCATCACGGGGGGGGACACCACGTGGGGGTGGGGGGACCGCAACACATTGTTGCGGTTGGCATGCCAACCACAACAAAGTGTTGCGGTTGGGCATGGTGGGGGGACGGGGCCACGTGGCGGGGGAAGGGGAGGGGGGACCGGGGGAAGGGGCCAACCGCAACACTTTGTTGCGGTTGGGGGCATGGGGGGGAACATGGGGGAGGGGAGGACGGGGGGGGCATGGGGGGAAGGGGAGGCCACGTGGCGGCCGAGGGGAGGACGGGGGAAGGGGGGCCATGGGGGAGGGGGAAGGCCACGTGGCTGTCGAGGGGGACACCACGTGGGTGAAGGGGGCCAACCGCAACTCTTTGTTGCGGTTGGGCAGGGGGGTGGGGGGAGACGGGGGGAAGGGGGAGGGGTGGCCATGGGGGGAAGGGGGTCAATGGGGGGCGCAACCGCAACACTTTGTTGCGGTTGTGTATTTACAATAAAAATACCAACCGCTACTCTTTGTAACGGTTTGGTGGAGAAATTTTATTTCTCCACCGGTGGGTGTGGATCGGCTATATATATATATATATATATATATATATATATATATATATATATATATATATATATATATATATATATATATATATATATATATATATATATATATATATATATATATATATATATCGCTGACTATTTTCGTAAACATACCATTGGAGGTAGGAAGTTCTAAAGAGGCACCTCGTTAGATGTATTTCAACTAAGGATGGGGCAGAAGACTCGAATTCTACCAAGACATACGAGCTCAATTTTGAGTCGCCATGTAGCGAGTATGCTGAGAGGCCTTTAATCAACTAAAAATTAACCCAACTCTCTTACCAGTGACTTTGAGTGTCATCTACATTCAGTAGTACAAAATGTTTATGGGGTTAAAATTACGATTATTGTTGAAATGCAATGCTAACATCTAAATACAAGTATAAGGATTGTGGAGAAAAATGCAAGGATATTTGCCTTTCAGCGGCTTTTGCTTTAGTGCAACCATAATATCCACATCTTAAGGGATATCAGGCGTTCCATAATATCCACGTTAGAAAAGAGTGCAAAATGTTCGTGGTTGCATGAGACAGACAGCAATGCTGAAAGAACCAAATCTGGTGATGAGTAGGAAGTTTCAAAGTAGCCACCATTCTGAGAGAAAGGGATAGACAAACAAGGGAGAGTCAAGTATCTAATCTAATATATTTCCAATTATAAAACACAAAACAGCCGTCGAGCCAGCCATGACATTCAAGGTTTTGAAGCTAACATTTGTCACGTTTTTGTGTATTTGCTGAATAGTCTGCCTTCTTTTAAGAGAGATATATATTAAGAAATAAACTTTAAAACGAGAAAAATCTAAAGCATAGGAGACTACATGGGAGTATGGGAGTAGGTAGTAATAAAGAAACGATTCCATTTTCAAAGACAGGAATGTCCTGTAGTTCTAATATGGCTGCCATGCCATGGTTCAACTCATGACTTTAACTTGTTTCAAAGTCTTTAAAAGGCAAAAGCACAAATTCTACTCTTGTATGTCAGAGCTTTATTTTCTAGTGCCAGAATAGTAAAATTTCGTTGCTGCAATATACTTCCCACATATTTTACTCCTTTATTGTAGGAAAAATTTTGGCTACAATTCGAGAGTATGAATTATTTTTAATTCTTCATATAATGTCAAATCCTGATCACGAAATCTCCTTGGTGATTTTTATACGAGACGCTGAAAATATGCTATTCATAATTGTTGCTAAACTGGTAATACGTGGAGACATTTAATGATTATTATATAAAGAAATTATAGATTATTCCTATTAACGGGCTGTAGTCCAAAATCTTTCCCACTAAAACTAGTGGTATGATATCAGAGTTGTCTTTCTTGAATCCAAATTCAACTAGCCCCAACCCCACGCCTTCCCCGTCCTTCTATATATGTAGCTCACGTAAAAAAAAATACTACCATTTACATAAACAGGAGCAAAGAAGAAGTTCAGACCATTTCAATGTTCTTGAATGAGAAGTTCCCTATGATGTTGAGGTTTGCATTCGTCTGTCTCCTCCTACTTGCAGCAATGGCTTCAAGGGGGCGGTGCACGCGAGACCTGAAGGACGATGGGGTTTTCAAAAGCGTGTTTCAGAACCAGCTTCCAAGAGGGCCGGTGCCACCTTCTATGCCATCTCCATGCCATAACAAGCTTTACGGACAAAGCGATGCTTCTTACCCTCAAGATGTTATCATTTGTCCATAGCTACCCAGTGCTTTTGGTCTAGTTCTAGCTTTTAGGTTATACAATTTGTTTATTTATTTGATAATGGTGCACTACCCATTAATTGGAAATTATATGTAATCCAGGGATGTGTAAATTCATAACAAATCAAAGAGATAGTACAAAGTTCTAGTATGTTTGTCTTCATGGTGATGATGATTGGCATTTTTGTCGAAGAGCAAATATCTTCGTAGATTAAATGTTAGACACATTTCCTTTGATATATAAGTGAAAAAATAAACAAGAATTATGGATTTCAAGAGCTAGATGTGGTGTTGACAGAGATGGCAGCACAAAGTGGTCGTGGTTACCATTTATAAGGGTAGTGGTGGCAATCTATGCGACGGTGGAAGTGCGGTGCGCCTGGTAGTTGTGATAACGTTGACAAAGGTGGGGTGGCGGCAACAGATGCAGTACTAGCATTAGTAGTGGTTGCGGAAGTGATATAAGTCATAGTAGGGGAGCAATAAAAATGACTGGTGGCAGTGGTGGCGCTGATAGGGGCGGTGGTGGCATGGTAGTGAAAGCGATGGTAATTATTGGCGGCAACATGATAGAAAGATCATTTGTGGTGGTTGTGGTTGTGATGGTGTTGGCGATAATGGTCATGGCTGTGGTAGTCGCGAGTCGCGACGGGGGAAAGTCTACCCATGGCAAAGGTTGCTAAGAGTTCATTACGTAGAGATTAAGGAACGGTTCAAGCGATACATATTCATTCAAGTAAATGTAAATCTTTGTCGGGTTACATAGTAGAAAGATAAATTCGGTCAAACATTGACAAAAATTTAAATTCTAATTTTTCATAGAACAATAGTTTCCATGAAATTGGTTATTTAAAATGACTGCTTTACAATTTTCCTTTTTGTTTTTCTGACCAGATGTTGGTAAATTTTGAATTAATATATGTTTTAAAAAAATAATAATAACAACTTATACTCGCCCCATGATCTCTTTTATGGTATTACATGAAACGATAATGTATAAAACGAGACCAAAAAAAAAAACTCTCCACCTACTTAGCTGATTTAGCAGTATTAGGTAATAATGGATTGAGTTTCTCCTTATATCTTCCTCCTATAACCTCGCAGAACCCCCGCAGAGTGAACTTTGGCCTAGTAATTAATGGTCACAATTAGAGTTGTCAAACGGGCCGGGCGGCCCGTGGGCTGGCCCGGCCCGGCCCGGTTCTGGCCCGGGCTGGCCCGGCCCCATCCATGAACAGTAGCGGCCCAGCACAAGCGGGCTTGGGGCCTGGGCCTGGACCAGGCCTTCAGTTTCTGCGAAAAAGCCCGGCCCGGCCCGGAAACGGCCCGGCCTTGGCCCGGCCCGAAGTCAGCCCGGTTCTGGCCCGGGTCTGGCCCGGTTTTGGCCCCACCACTTGTTTGAATTTTTGCTTTTCCCCCCTTTCTTCCACCCCTTTTCCAAAATTCCACTTTTACCCCCCCCCCCCAACAGCATTGTTATGTGTTAAGATTTTATTAATAAAGCTCACCAAGAAGAGTATGAAAATGTTTAACATATAATAAAAAATATAATGGCTAACAAATAAATATGTATATACATACATACATATATATGTATATTACTTATAATAAAATAAAAGGATAAAGATTAGGTTCGTTAAATTGTGAATATTGCCAAGAGATGAAATTTAAAATTGAATAACAAGAAGAAAAAAAAAGGGCCCGGGCCCGGCCCAAGCCTGGCCCTAGATATTGGGCCTAGGGCCAGGGCCTGGACTGGGCCTAGGTTTGCCTTCGGCAGGCCCGGCCCGGCCCGGCCCGGTTGGCAGCCCCACTGGCCCGGCCCCGGCCGGCCCCACAGCAGGCCCGATGGGCTTGGGCTGGGCCGGTCCAAGCCCGGCCCTTTGACAACTCTAGTCACAATTAAGTCTAAGAGGGGATCCTTGAGCGTTTTTTGTTCTTAACTACAATAGCATTCTAAAATTAGTAGGTTATCTCGTAACCTTATCCAGAATCTATTTATTACAATTAGTAACACTAAGAAACTGTAATTGCACGCACTCTAGTCTTGGAAGTTTGGCTTAAGCTCTTATTACTAATTATCAATAAAGTTTACCTATACAAGATATTCATAAAATTCTCAATTTATTGTAGATCTGAAATATTTTGTATTTAATTCTAAAGTGTCAAATTCATAACCTTGATCGTTTGTCAATTCAATAGATAAAATCGACATGCCTTACTAAAAGCCATGGCGTAGCATATACCTTACTAAAGACTTACCAATTTCATGATCGAAATTGAACTAAACTTATAAGAATTTACTTTCTCAAAAAGATAACGTAGAACTTCATGCTAACATATGAGGTTCACAACATTGCGAACACACATAACTAAATAGCCGATGTATCAATTATTAGAAAATAACCAAACTCATTGGAATATCAAAGCAATATATATTCTGGTCTGAGGGCATTACTATCTCAGAATTATGGATCTGCACATATTAGTATTATCAAGAAAACAAATGTATATGACACGCTAAAGTATTATTCGCATTGGTGGTTCCATCCAATGCGTTATACTGATGCACTAGCACATAACTTGAAATCTCCACTTTCATCGTTAAAACAGACTACCTCATTAAGCACTACAACCTATGAAATGATTTCTCTAATTCATTTAAGGTTGTGAAAATAGTTATTTTATTATGTGTCACATAATTTATAGCTTCAGAAGTATAGACATCTTCGCTCTTACCGCCAAACTTCGATTGAGAAAGTGCTTTCAGCCTTACTCAAATCGGGCGTGGTGTTAGATTCCAAACTTAATCATGAGCTAAGCTCCTTCGTCCTAATCTTTTCAATGTTATTTTTTTACGAGAGTTTCTTTGTGTGATTCCTTTATTCAAGGAAAGCGCCCCGTGAGGGAATGCAGTGCTTTCCGCTCCTCTGGCATTCTTTCTCCTGGAGACCATGTCATTCCTTAACATCGACCTTCATATAACATAAGGTATATTTTATATACTATAGAAATGTAAGAATAACATACATGATCAAAAAACAAAATGTGCAATACTAGTTGACCCACAAATAATGTCAAATCAACTAATAAGGTCTTAGGTAAGGATTGCAATTTGGAGCACCCCACCCAACCCAGATTGCTCAGTCCCCATATTGGCCCATAGCCCCGTCCAATCTCATTTAGATCCAACCTACCTCATTTAACCAGATTCAAAACGGGTCAACCATTTAGTTCCAATTCATTTTTTCTTAATTAGTTTCATTTTATTCAAGAAATTAATTTAATTTATTCAGGTCGGCGGTGGTGGTAGGCAAAGGTACTTACTGGGATCCGCGGTGCCGGTGAAGGTTACAAGGTGCAGCAAGGGGCACGACAATGAATGTTCCTGGTTGCCGGCTGCAGTGACCCTGCAATGGTGGCCAACGGCAATGGCTACCGAAGGTTACCGGTGGTGGTCGATGGTAGGGCAATGGTGGCTATCGGAGGTAACTAGCGGTGGTGAACAGTAGGTAATTGGGTGTGTGAGAAAAAGGGGGGAACACATCTGTATGGGCTACGTTTTTCAAACTTTATTTCGGCTAAGTTGGATTTGGGAAAATTTTAAATAGCGCCAAATTAATTAGATCCCCATTTATCCCATCCCTATATGCCCCAAATTTCATAAGGAATTCTCCAAATAAGCCCCATGTACTTCCTTCCTCATTAGCTTCATCTAAAACATCCTCCGAGATTGCCAATAGATAACCTAAATAATTGTATCCTTTTATATGATTATCTAGCCTATGTAACTCATAAATTGTGTCTGCCAAAATGGTTGGCAAAATAGGCAAATTATAATTTGCATTCACACAAGTCACAGGATTAGCCCAGAAATCTCTTTAATCAGTCAGTGTTACATACATATAAGTTGCAAACAAAAACCTTTGTTCGTTTCTAAGCACTAAAGATGCCGATCTACGGCCTCTCATCAAATCAATACAAAAATTGGCCTTAATTGTTCGAATCGGGCCTGAAATTCTAAGGAATTGCTTTGAAACATATTGTTGGCATTTTTCACTTTTAGATTAAAAGGGTCTCACTGAACGTGAAAATGTTTGCGCTCCAGGGCAAACTCACTATCGATTTGTGCACCTGCGGCACAATAGATTAAAAGCATGGGATCTTTTTTATCCCTAGGGCCTGGGGACTTCTTGAAAGTGAGAAATTATGACAAACCGATGAAAATTGCAAGTAAAATATTGTGCGCCAATAAACGACAAAGAGAGCTTTCGATTGATTGTAAATGTTTACACAGCAATATTTTCAAGTCTTGAAACTGAATTTCCTATCGGTGGTAGAACTAACTAGACCTAATTAGGGTTTACTTAGATTAGTTATGGCTAATTTGTGTTAATTATGATTAATTGAGACTAATTAATACTAATTAGGTTAATTATGATTAATCGGGTTCAAAACACTCTAAACCCAAGAAAAAGACTTCAAGTCTTGATTTGTCTGGTTGATGATTTATTGATCTTTGACCCACTATTTATACTCGATACTTTGTAGAAAATAACTACTATTACAAGATAAAATACTCACTTAAAGATAAACTAGCCACTTAGGAAATAACTACCCACTAATGAGTAATCAACTACACTTATCCCTCATTAATAAGGACACATTCTCAGATGTTGGTTTCTTCCACTTCTTGAATCTTCTATTATCTCTTCAGAAATAATGATAAAAAAGTACATGCCATTTTGTGGCATTTAATCAAAGTGAAGTCATTAGTGAAAAAGATATATATATATTTGCATGACTCTAATAAGGCAAACTACTTACTCAGCTTGCCAGTTTGCTTTAGATGTCCCAACTAATAGCTTATCTACCCAAAGTGCACACATTTCGAGAAGTTGACTTTCTGCATTTTTTGTTCCCCATAGAGCCTAAATTAGTATATGCGATTGGGGCAAGAACTTCACTTTGATAGACAAGCATATAATCTCTCGTCCCCTGCAGCTTGAGTATATAAACTTAACCACTGACCAGTGCCTAGCTCTCATCATTTCTAACTACAACAGTTATATGGTCTAGTATATTGCATAACACATATTAGACTACACTCATATAGCCAAAGCATAAGGGACCGTCCTTATGTACCCTTTCTCTACATCCGTTAAAGGCATTCATCAATAGAAACAAGAACTCCATGCCTTAAGAAGTTTCATCCCTTTCTGAAATTTTTCATTACATGCCAAACTACAATATCACATTTATATATAAGCACCTTGGGATGACCCTAACATTATTTTCTAGCAATCCCTATGAATTTGAATGCCATTAATGTACTTGGCCTCTTCCTGCTCATTTTCTATCGAAATGATTAGACAACCAAAATTTTCACTTGTGATACTTTATGCATCAAGCCGAAGCCGAACGAGTTTTGCATGCATCATCGACATAGATAATTAAGACCCTCGTGCTTCCCTTCATGTCTTTTGTACACCCTTGACCCGGATTTTGTTTGAAATAAGTGATTGGATTTGACATAAGTGATTGGATTTTCTAATCGAATGTGACATTCCATGATCTAAATGCTTATTTAAACCTATAAATAGTTGTACGAACACTACAAGAATATTCACTGTTAGCGACGGAATTTTCTGTCGCTAAAAGTGTATATTCCGTCAGTAAAGACTTTTTAGCGACGGATTGTTCGTCGCTAAAAATCAGTGGTAGAAAGCCCCGTCGCTAAAAGATTAGCGACGGAATTTGGTGATCCGTCGGTAAAAATTGAATTTTTACCGACGGAATTAATTACTTATAGCTACGGAAAATTCTATCGCAAAAGATATTTTCAATTTTTTGCATAATTTTTGAGTTTCTCAAAAAAAAAAACTTTTAGGGACAGAATTTCCTTCGCTAAAAGTCCATCCAAAATCTTTAGCGACATTAATTCAGTGGTTAAAGTCTGTTTTTAAAAAGTGTACTAATCTGTTGAAGGACTTTAAGCGACGAAATTTTGTCACTAAAAGTCCATCTAAAGTGTAAAAAGGCTATTTTTTTTTTTAGTTCTTAAAAATCAAAACCTGTTTTATGCTATTAATTCTAATCAACCAGTCCATTAACATTTAATCCTTTCAATTAGCATTCATCCTTTACCTAACTTCAAGTAATACAAATATAATTTAAGTCAAATTACTAACCAAGAACCACTAAGATAACAAATACATAACAAATACATCGAACATAAGTTTCAGCGGACATTCTCCTCTTCTAGCTCTGTTCCAGTTCAGCTATTTCCTCTATAACTTCATGTATGTTCGAATCAAATTATTCACCCTCTGCAACAAATCATATTCAGATTCAATATAAGTCAACTAGAGAATATCATCAGCAAATGCAGAGATACTACACATAATGTACCACCTTTATCAAGTTTAAAGCCGTCGAAGAATTGTAGAAGCTTGGTAATGATGTTAGGAGGCCTATTTTGTTAGCAACAAACAACTTTAATTGACCTGATTTTTCTCATCTGTAATTACAAACACAAACGTAGAAAATTGCAAATCCAACACTAAACAGGAAGTATCTGAAGAACAATATCTTAAAATTGAAACAGAACTAGAGCGCAGTACAACACATTAATCTAACTAGGCCCTACTACATGTACAATTTCTATTCTACGATTTTGCAAAAAGTGAACGGAAAGAATCCAATGAAAAGGATGGAGTACCAGATAACTTGATGATATCAAACAACGAAATCAAACAATTGTATGTATTCTTCCACTTTCTTAGTAGCCAAAAGAAGGCATAAGATTAAGAAAAGACTAAGCAGAGGCGTTAACTAAAAACAAAAGGTTTAAAGACATTTTCAAACCTGAGCATCAACATTCTTGGCGTCACGGCTAAAGGCGTCTTTGACCTGATGCTCAGTGACTTCTCATGACAAACCTCCAACAAATATACGGTACTCTTGATTCTTGTCGGGCATTTATACAGTTACGATCCCACACAAATACGAATTTAGACAATCGACACAACACAAATTTAATAAATGTGGGATATGAATACTATAAGCCAAAAACTAGAACAATATTCTCAAACCCTAATCTCAGCAATAGATAGATCACATGTTCAATAAATAGGGGACACATTCTCTAAATTAAAATTTTGAAACAATAATTCACTGCCATTTGAACAATTATGACCACCTATGAACCCTAGTTTCAACGGTATAGAAACAAGTTCAATAAACTCGGGATTCAAAATTATGTAACTGAAAATGAAACAATATTCTTGAGTTTTAAGAAAACCCTGAGATAATTCAATTCATTTTTCAGTTTTCCCCACTTTAGATAATGGCTTTTTGATATGCTGGCTGAACAAGCGAGATTGGAACAAATAAAACTACTATTAATGCCCCCAACACATTAATATCATCAATCTGCACAGTACAAGCTAAGATTACTGGAACTCCAAACTACTGGTTATGTAAGTCATGGCGGATTTGATTCCACTAATATTAGGCTTCCCTCCTTCATTTGTTCCGGTCAATTTATCCAATAATTATTCCCCAATTAACACATGGGAAACCACATTTAACAATCTAAATCTTTTCGATCATAAGTTACTTTGACAATGCAACAAACAAAATCCTATCGTTGGCAAAAAATGAAATCCTTACAGACTTTCAGATAGATTGAAGAAATGGTGAAAAAGATTTGGATGTCCAGGACGACGAGTTAGACTGATTGCTCTTTTCCATATTGACCGACGAAGGTGGACACTAGCCTTTGATCTTCTACCCTTTGGCTTCGGTGTTCCAAAAACGAAATCCTCTGATTCAGTCTTGAGGTTGTTGTTGAGCGGGCGGCAGAACTAGGCACTGTGGCTGAGAGAGACAGAGAGGGTGAGAGAGAGAAGAAGAAGGGGAAAGATGTGCGGCGGGTGAAAAGAAGATAGGTAGGGTTTTCTACTTTTTATAACCTTTTAGCGACGGATTTTTGGCCGTCGCCAAAGGTCCGTCGCTAAAATCTTTTTAAATAATTCTGAAAAACGCAATAAAGTTTAAAAAAAGGGGGAAAATACAAAAATCACATTCAGCGATGGACATTCCGTCGATAATAGTTCGTGGGTAAAAGTCCATTAAAAATCTTTAGCGACCGACTTTTACAGACGGATATTCTGTCGATAAAAGTCACTTTTAGCGACGGATTTTGTTCCGTAGCTAAGGGGTCTTTTTCTTGTGGTGGAAGCTACGAGCAATATTGTTTTGACCTTAAGCTACAAAACCATCTATTTGGGATATAGAACTCTCGTCTTCAAGATAACCGTTTAAACATGTTATCTTCAGATCCATTTGCCAAATTAAATGATCGAGATTAGCTACAATTGATTAGAGAATTCTCATGACTCAAGCTTGGCTGCCAGTGAAAAGGTTTCCTCATAATTGATGCATCCATTAAGTAAACCCTTTTGCAACAAGCCTAGCTTTGAAGGTTTGTACATTCCCGCCCATCCATCTAGAGAGGTCAAATGGGCCGGGCTTGGGCCGGCCCAGCCCAATGGGCCTCCAATGAAAATGGGCCGGGCCCGGACCTTTCTCTTGAAAACTCCAGCCTGGTCCAAGCCCAGGCCCAAAACCCTATTTTTGTGGGCCGCTACTGTTCACAAGAAGGTCAGGCCAGCCCGGGCTTTTTTCGGGCCGGGACGGGCCGCGGGCCACCCGGCCCATTTCACGTCTCTACATCCATCTCTTACTCTTGTAAATCCACTTGCACCCAATGAGCTTTACCCCCAGCAGGTGCATTTACAAGTTCCGCGGCAGTAGTTAACACATATACTCCACTTTATGTGTCATAGCCTTTTCCCAACGATTGACATCACTATCAGCAAGTGCTTCATTATGGTTACAAAGTTCTGAATCAAGACAGCCAGAGACAGTGTAACTAGACTCATCCAAAAGAGTGAATATTTGTGGAGGTCTAGGAATCTTCTCAGTTCGACGAAGCTCGCCCGTACTAGATAGTTCAGGTGTAACTTTTTTGGTGCACTTTCTTGAGGCTGTGATTTTTTTTTTTTTTAAAAGGTTAAGAACTCTACCATTAATGCGAAAGATAGTACACAGATGATATACTCATCCAATAGGTATTACAGTAAAATAGTCGACTACAATTACAACAGAGTTGAGGCTATGTTGATTACGAGAACCTCAAATTTTTCTCTAATTGTAATTTTACTAGAAGACTTGTCTTCAATCTTATAATCATCTTCCATAAGAACTGCATTTCTAATTAATAATCACAATCGCATCCTCTGGATCATAAAATAGTCCACTTATTGTTATGGTAGTTATAAAACGTACCGGAATGCATAATGATTTTTTTTCATAAAATGGTACGCACTGGTATCGCTACCATTTCTGTGTTGTGTCAAATTTTTCATCAATTATATAGATCTACATAGTACTCATTCATTAGCAAACTAAAAATTGTTACTTATATTTCCACTCTCACTTCTAGAATAAACTTTGTTCTTATACGACTTGAATGAACTCCTTTTTCAACTAAGATCTTTTCTTTTGATAAGTTTTTAATCCCATATTCATTTAATTACCTCATCTAGAGTTACCTCCTTTTCAGATTATCATTAGAGAATTTTCTTAGAGGAATAAGTTGTTTGTTCAAGAATACTGTCATTGTTTCAAACATGAGCTCTCTCTCTCTCTCTCTCTCTCTCTCTCTCTCTCTCTCTCTCTCTCTCTTGTGTGTGTGTAAAGCAGTACATCATATAAATAAAGAATCTGGTGAAAGCTTCCAGTTATGAACTAAATCAAAGCTACAAGCAAAAATAAAAGCAAACTGAAAAATTGCAATGAAGATTGAAAACATAACAGAATTTTTTTGCAAAGTGTAATCAATATTGTGAGGAAGAGGCTTTGATCCATATAATAGAACCTAGGGTTATTTTTTATTTAGTCTTTACATGGCCAATTTATTAAAATTTTTAACAAAATTTGTAACTTCTACGTTTCTCAAGGATATGGAGCGACATTCTGACTAGTAAAATTTGTAAAAAAAAAATATCGTACCAATAGAAAGCAAAGCGGTGTGCACCAGCCCGCATGCTTCTTCCATTTGAATACCACACAAACAAACATACGTTTCATCCTGTTTGGAACTTATCCAAATCAGTCTTCCCTTTCTGCACATGGGCAAGGCAACCCCCCATATGAATGTCGTTCAAACTGGGCTTACTCCCTGACCGCAATTCAAATGGTGTCTTTGACATTGATTTGGATGGAACATTATTTAGCTAGTGTGTTGTCGTTTGTAGAACATATTCCAAAAATGATATAGGTAGAGTGGAAAAGTTTAGCATAGACCTCATCTCATCTAAATGACTTGCCACCAACCCACTAAATCATGTTATATATTGAAAATGTGAGGTATTATATGACTTGGATTTAAACCACTTGGTGTCTTGTCTCCGAAACAAGGAGAACTTTGAATGGGCCTTATGGCCTAGCTGGGTTCGTCTAGCTTGGATTATTCAAATATCAGGTTTGTACTACTCAAATGCAGTTTCCTGAGTTTGTTATATGTTAAATTACATTCAACCCTCTGTGGTCTATCCATTTTGGTGAATCAGACCTTACGGTTTTGAATCGAGCACTTAGAACTTTCAGGCCCGTAAATAAAATTGGACAAAAATTAGCATGTGCAATTCGCAGGCGACGATTGAAAAGATGTTTAGGTAATAAGTTAAATATATAATTATCGATCAAACAATTTAGCGTCGTCTCAAAATATGATCATCTTCCTAGAACTTTCAATAAAAGTGTTTAAATTTTTTTTTAAAAGTTCAAACCATCTACTTGACCACGAGAGCAACTAGTCTTCGTGACCACCCATCTACCACCACAACTAGCCTCCCTGATCACCCATGTTGTCACCCATTACTAAGTTACCACCAACTTCCTTCACCAACCCCTTAGTCTTCTCCCATCCCAATTCCGCCACCAAAACCCTTCTTCGACCAAACTTAAAACCATCACTGAAAAGCGACCACCATCTGAAGCCACCACCACCATCATTATGTATCTTTTAGTCTCCTAAGCCTATTGAGAAAGCAGATTCCGTATTGACTGAAACACCATCAGACATCATATAACCTTTTGCCAAATAAAAGCAACAAACAAGTAATTTGTTTAGAATGGATTTTAATTTTTAAAAAATATCTTAGAAGGATAACAATGATGGTGGTGGCATGGTTGTACTTTTGTGGTGATTGTGCTGCTACTAGCGGTAATGCTGCGAAAAGTACGCTGGTGGCTGTGGTAGGGTTGTTGCGACAAAACATCTACCAGTCGTAGAACTTGTTAGAACCTTGACATTAGGAAAACGGTGGTCTCCTGGCTGCTGAGGGTGATAATAGCATCAATTTTAGTACTCAAAGTAAGCCAAAATGGACAAACCATAAGGGGTTGCATTTAACCTTGACTACCATAAGGTCCCTATGTCAACTAAGAGTCTGTGACGTAATTAAACAAATTGGGCTACCGATGGTAGGCGCGTTTGACTCAAGAGGAGAAACCACATGTTTTTAGTCAAAATGAGGAAGCCAGCTGAAGATATCAAACTGGAAAAGGCATTGCCTGCCCCGTGAGGATAATAAACTTGCTACATGTTTCTCAAGTAAAATTGGGGAAGCCCCGTGAGGAAATCAAACTGGCAAAGACATGTGCCAAGCCATCACTTTTAAATGGAAGCTAAGACAACTAAACAGCCAGAACTCTTCTCCTGTTATATTTCATCAGAAAAATTAGACCAAGTACCACTTAAATCCCCGAGTTTTTACTTTCTAAACAGTTGGACCCCATCTTTCAGGACCTAATAAACCTAACAGTACGCAAAAACGCCCATTTGGTCACTGTTTGATGGAGTTTCGAGCCTCCGTCGACAGTAGTCGTAAGTAGAGGACAGTTGGTCAATCAGAGAAGTATAGAGTCCCAATGGTCAGCAGCAACTTATTAGATTTAGGTGAAATAAGGCCAAACTTCAAGGTTATAATGTATTGCA
>JAVXUP010004593.1:0-29260 GCA_033070095.1 Escallonia herrerae
ATGGCAAATCAGAGCATGCACTAATAAATTACAAAATGGCAATATCTGAAGAATTTTACAAAAGTCCCCTAAATTTTGTTTAGTTAATTGAATTTTGCCCCGACTTTCTATTATTCCTAAAAGAAAAGACCCCAAATAACTACTTACGATATTTTACGTGTTAGAAAAATTAATAACAGGCTGTTGCGTCACTCGCTTCACCAATTTGTCATTATAGGTTGCCAATAAAATATCGTTTACACAAATTGAAGCTAAATGTTGTGTGCAAAAAATTGTCGCTAAAGAACTAAAATAAATCGGCAAGAAATACTAAGATTCGGTGTATTACATTATCCCCCACTTATTAAAATTCCGTCCTCAAAATTTTGTTTCCTCCTAACCATTCCTGATCTCAATATCTACCAACATACACCTCAATATTTCTACATCTATTTACCAAATACAGTTTCGAGCACTTTACAAAGTATATGTATGAAAGTCCTCAAAATATAAATTGCATTCATCACACTTGACCCACCGATCAATATTATCTCAAGGAATCACAGGTTCCACCTCTGTGTAATTACTATCTCTATTTTTTAATCTTTCTCCATTTGTACCATTAAATCATAACATTTATGATCTACTTGCCACATGGGTTCGTTACGAGGTGGTTTCAAGTCTTCTGAGCAAGTGTCCTCTCAAGGTAGTTTTATACTGCTTTTTAGTCTAGACTACATTGGGGAAGTCTAGAGTGTCTCCCATCCTGACGACCAAATTTTGGTAAGTAGAATAAAAGTTAGAAAAAGAGTCTTTCAAACTTATTTTTTTCTATTTGCACCGAAGGACAAAGTTCAGGTCACCTCGCGTAAGGTCTATTCAAACTACGATGATTTTAATTTCGGTTTATCCAACTGAATACATTGGTCATTTGACCACAGCTATCAAATTCAAACCAAGGTCATGGAACTATGTTAAGGTAGATTTATACTTTTTGTACATGTTTACGTCTTATGAGTTAATTAAAAGGCCAAAATATTCATAAAAACAAAGTAGAGATCACGAGGGCAAAATGAGTATATAACACATTTACGTTATATAACTTAGTCCCCGAACTTATCATCTCAGTTTTCTATAGATAAGAAACCTAGTTAGGCATTTTAGACCCTTCTAGGATTTTTTTTCTTATTTTTCTTTTATTTTTTTTAACAATAAATTAAGATGGTGACTCCGAATTATACCTTCTTGAGTCTAAAACTTCCGAGGCGGATTGCTACAAGTAGGAATATAAGCTCAAAGGCCATGCAATGAAATGGCAGTAAAAGGGGACCAAACATAAATAAAAGGTATTATGGGGAGATATTGTAGTCATTCTCATGATATTTTATTGCATCTCAATGTTCATTCGTTAAACCAAACTCCAAAGCTAATTGTGATTGCATAAACATGCTAATTACCTAAAGGACGATTACGAAAACTACAAGAAAGAAATGATGCAAACCGTGAACCAAATGTTCACCATCTAAAGGTTGTCAGTGCTTGATAGAAAATAATGCTTTTGTTCACCATTTAGCCTGTAATGGCCATTACCATGTAATTCAATACACTCCAAAGGATGGCTTTTTCATTCCATCAACAAGACATATTTTTCATCATTATGTCGTCCAATCCTATAATGACAAATAATGTTGTAATCTACGCTTATCCATATTTTTATACGTTTCTTTACATGTATATAATACATGCTACCAAATTACTTTGCTTTTATTTCTCAAAGTATGATCAGTATTACACTATAAGTAACATTCTTACACACACACACACACACACGTATAATAAAAAATGCTACATTCTGAATATTATTACTATCATATCAAAAACACATTTAATGACAATTTTTTTTATCTTTTTAAATTGCTCAATGAAACATTTGCATTAACTTTTATGGCTCCAAAAGAATCAAATATCATGCCAAACAAGTACGAATAAAAGTTCAAAGGCCATTGCAATAAAATGGCCATAACTATGCGCCAAATATTAACAAAAATGTATTATGGCGACATGACACACACACACACACACACACAGAGTAGAGGATTCAATTGTAAAACCAAACAATCAAGTGTAACATTGCCGATGAATCTTTAGCGGTGAACTAAACACGGTTATTATGTAGACGATACAATTACCGTAACATAATGATTCAAACCGTGAACCAAATAAGTACTTAGTGCTTTTGTCACACCTCCTAGAATAATATGCACTCTACATTAATCGACCATACCATAAACCAATGCGTCGAAATCTCATGAGTTTAAGAATGCCATAGCCACAAACATGCTTTCACCTTTTCTTTTTTGCTAGTCACTTGATATATCAAAACCCAAAAAATGAGAAGAGCAAATAGAATTACCAACATATGGACGGATGAATCTTTATGGGACCACATTTAATTTTGGACAACAGTTGCAAACATTACGATGATAGCAACGTATGCTTTAAGCCCATTTGGCCAGGACGGCCATACAGCCGGCGCCAAAAAGAAGGGAAAGATTAGCCAAAAGCTGAAGCTTGCCATTTCCTTGCATTCTGGGATTCATGAAGTCAGCAGCAAGAAGATCCACAAGGGCCATATAAATTAATATTCCTGCTGATGCTGCATTGAAGATCCCTTCAACTATCATAGCGTTTGTACTGTTGTCCTTGTATATGCTTGCTACTCCTATTCCAATTACTATCCCAACTGGCGTTGTAAGAGAGAAAAACACCGCCAGCACGAGACTTGAACTGTGCCTACAAATACAAAATGTTGTAAGAAACGGAAAATGTCATTCAAGTACAGTATTGGTCTAATAGGCCAACACTGTTCAAATACCCCTTCTCCCTCTACAAATAAGTAAATTCCGAGTAGTTATATTTTCTGGAAGAAAAGTTAGTCTTGGCACATTAGATTTTGTTTTTGTCTTTATAAATATCTTGGAATTGGCAAGGTATAATGAGGTTCACATCAGCAGTGTGAAGGTTTTGACATATGGGTAAGACACAGTTGTTGGACCATCATTGACAGGGCCTGTACCCAAAGAATCTAAACATGCACTGACCTGCCCCGGACCACTAGTCACATACAATTGCAGTCGAATCTCGCTTCAAAAAATTGTGAACCTCATACTGCTCTTAGAGGAAAGGAAAGGTGACTTGTCCGCATCTTTACTATGGACTGTTAAAGATTGAGGACTTCGAAATGCAATTCTTAAAGTGCTTAAACAGTCTAAATTAGGCTCAGATTGGAACTTGAAAAGGTAAAAGTAAAGTTTAGGAATACGAAAAATTACTCGTTATCACAAGTATATCAAGAAAATAATGTATGACAAATAGGTCCTAAGAATTACGTTTTCATTCTTAGATACGAAGTGAATAGGTTCAATATACGATACTTCATGTAAATCGATCATATTTCTTATGAGTACGGTAAATGGTATCTTCCTCTAATTTTTAACATTTTTCCAAAGACTCTAATTGACTCGAAACATTCAATGCCTACTCTTCACATGATGTTTCATGTCACTGAGATGGATGCTTTAGCAACAACATAAGTGAATTTAGTGTCAGTGACAGGATGAGGGTGTAGAGAAAAAGCTTTTGGCCTCACCATGTGTTTAAGTGATTGAAGTCTACTTATTTTCTGTCTGCTATCTATACCTGGGAGATGCACCCGCCGAGACCCATGCCCTCAAAAAATTGATGGAAGGTCAAAGCGGCCACAAGTGGCCTTATTGCCTTCGGACTTTCGGAAGCACCCAAGGAAATCCCAATAATCACCGAGTGCACAATAATCCCCAGTTCCAGGACCTACAAAACGGATATCAAAAATAAGATACACGTATCATCTTTACACTACATTCATTGTAAGGCTCAATTGCACTTATGTCTCTGAGGTTAGAGTAAAATTACAGTTAAGGACATTAAGTTTTAAAAGGTAACATACCGTGACTACAAACGTTAAAAAAGTAACACTTGTATCTATTCATTAAGTATCCGTCCAAAGAGTGCACTATTTTCATGATATCATCAATGCGTATTTTTAAAATGACAATACTGCCCTTGTATTGTATATTTTTAAATTCGGATTTTCAAACCCTAATTTAACGGTATATAATATAAAATTTTAAACCTAAATTTTCAAATAAAGATTTGAAACTCTAATTTCTAATTCTCTCTCTCTCTCTCCAAAATTTCTATTTCAAAATATTGCCTTTCTTAATGTGGTTTTTATTTCCGTTAAAATACATTTCTTTCCAAGAAATATGGAAAACTCCTAATTCACAAAGCTCACACCCTAATTTTCATTCTCCCCCAAATTCTAACTCACGTCGCCGCCCCTTCCCTCGAATCCACGACACCGCTGCCCCCCTCAGCCCCACTTCCCTCTGCTCTCCCTCCTCCACCACATTGCCACCCCCTCCCCAACCTGCACCACCTCAACCACTCCGACAGCCCCGTTCACCCCTCCATTGCCACCACCACAATAGCTCACCACAACCAAATAGATCCAGCCACCCCTGTCACCACCACCATCATCCTCCCTCAACCCCTGCCCCTAAAATTTACTCAGCCGCGACGTACCACCACCACAACCGATGACCAATCAACCACCATAATTGTATCTGCAACCCACCATCATCTCTACGACCAACCGCCACCATACCCACGGCCTTCCATCACCATCAAAGCTTTCAGATATGTGTTTTTTTTGTAATTATTTAAAGCAATTCTTGTTTTTGTTGTGTGGGCTCGTATAGTGTATTGACCAGCAGTCGTGTTGTGTATGGCTTGACCGGCGGTGGTGGTGTGGGTTGGTACGTTTGGGTGTGGTTTTGGTGTTGGAAAAAGTAGAGGTGACGCCAGTGGTTAGTCGTGGAGGGTCAATTTGACCCTCTGATGAGTCGTTTGGTGGTGGTAGTTGGTCAAATGAAGGCGGTGGTGGGATAATTGGAGGCAGTGATAGGCTAATTGGTGGGAAGCTAGCTTGCAGCTTTGGTATTTGCTCCGGTGCAGAGGGCACGACGGTGGTGCGAGGGTGGGTCACGGCACTGGTGTATGGTAGTTGACAATGGTTTGTATGTATGGTGGATGTAAGCAGTGTCAAGGGTATAGGGCTGTGGTTTGGAAAAAAGAGAGGAGAAAAAAAACGCGAGAGGAGAGGAATTTAGCTTTCAAAAGTAAAGGGTTGCATTTCAAGAAATTAAATTTTAAGTCATGAAAAATACGGTCATTAATTTTTCTAAAATCGTTATTTATTCTTGTATTCCGTTAGGTCAAAAGATATAAGTGCTTAGTTTTCAAACTTATGAATACTTGTGTAATTTCACCCAAACCTCAGAGACATGAGTGTAATTAACTCTCACCGTAATATATATCTAAACATTTGAGGTTGATTTGCGTGCAAAGTATTAAATACTCTGCATTTGAAATAAGTAAAAAATATGCTTTCCGCGTTTCAAACCAAAAGTACAATTATAGCCTTCACGCGCCTAAAGTTTGTATGATATCTAATAACAAGAGCAAGAAAGGCAATAAAACGCAACGATCTACGACACATCATCACATTATGTTTCTTATAAAAAAAATTGTATTTATAAAATTTGTATACTAAACATAAAAGTGTCGCTAAGATCTCAAATACCATCTTGAATGAAGTCCTTAATTCTGGTACAATTAATTCGTGTATATATATATATATTAGTAACCAACCAAATTGATATACTAATCCAATAAGACTTAACTTTGACAATTATATTCTAAAAAGCATTCTTTTAGATGAAAACAAAAACCCATAAATCCCGAACATGCAAATAACTTATGATATTTACAAAACAAAAATAAAATTGATCAGACAATTAAGTTAAATGTGGGTTGCATAAACAAAAAGCATGTTTGTCTTGGAGCGCCCAGGCACAACGAATTGTGGTCATGGTTTCACGTGATAGATATGCGAGGTTATTAGGTGTGTGGGAGTGTCATGTCCTAATGGGAGCACGTATTAAATACAATTCTCAAATAATTTAAACAGTCCGACGTTTGGAGAGGGGGTGGGGGTGGGGGGAGAATGCCTAATATGACTTTCTACAAATGATGAATGAGTACTTGGGAATATTCTCTGAGTTATTTTTTTCTAATGCTTTAACAATTTTCGGTGCTAATTAAGTTACAACTACTTTCCTAATATATATACTCCTGCTCCTTATTAGGCCAAATGTAATAATTAAACGAATAAAGGCAATATAACCTCAAAGTGTGTTCAGTCGAGCATCTACAGTGAAATGATAACACTTTAATTAGGAGTACAAAACACTTGAATCAAAGATTGCATGCACATTGGGACTACTTGGATCGAATGAGATAAACAGTTGGTCTAATGTTCTACTCTAACTTAAAATAAATTTGTCTACTTAAGGTAAAAAAAAAAGTATGACGTCTGTATGATATGTCGGTTTGGTTTTGCAGGCAGCAATAATTCAAACAACATTTATGAGGCTTTTGTCCCCGAGCTGTAATCATTTTGCCTCGATCCAATGTAGAGCTAACATGTATTTTAGGTGTGCCTTAATGCTCTGCGTAGGATAAGCCTCAAGGACGATCCACTCTGGAGCTGACACACATAAAGGCATGCCTCTTTTGTTATTCTGCTCGTGCTAAGTCCTTTTGAGTGGATTGACCGTGCCATGCCTTGGGATTGAACTGGACCTCATTTTACCTGCTTGTCGAAGTTTTCATCCATCCTTTGCCATGTTTTTTCCAACTCCTCTTCGATCAACACAACGTAATAACACGTGAAGAGGTCATGGGTCCTTGCTATGCTCAAAACTTGCCACGCATTGTTTAGTCGTCTATCAAAATTAATTAAGCTAACAGATAGTTACAGTTTTTGGCATGCACCTCAAATGTACAAAAAATATTATCGGCATACACTTATAGTAAAAATGTCTCATGCAATAACAAATTGATATCAATATGTTATGCGCATCTTTTTGCCGATGGAGTCTATTTTTCTTTCTTTTTCTTTATGTTCTAGAAAAACTTGTTCTTCTATATGGTTACTATATCAATATATTTATTTGCTAAATATTGCTTTTATAGATATTTTACCATGGAAGTCAATTTATTTTGTTAAAAGAAAGTTCACTCACTTAAAATTAAGTTAAACTGTGTTTAATAAAATAATTACCACGCTATGTTATTATGTAATTTAAAGCTTAATGTGACCATCTCATGCTTAGCACGGTTTTGGAACAGATTTGGGGTGAACAAATTTTTGCTATTAACGGGTTGTAGGAATTTTCATCCAACCCCATATATATAGTAACAATTAATAGTCATTAAATATTTTTTGTGACTTTTCTGCTAACTCGGCAATTCTTAGCGGTACTTTTTTAACTTCAATAAATAAAAGTCATTGAAAATATTTAGAGATCATTGATTGTCGTTATATATATCAGATATGAGAGAAAGATTCCTCAAAATGAAATAGAAATAGAAGTTTTTTCTTTCGGGACTAGTGTCGTAATAATAACAAAAGAAGAAGTTAGGGGAAATATTTAAACCTGTGATATGACACGATGGCGAACAAGTTGGGAGGAACTGGAATCGGCCTCCCCGAGTGAGGATCCATGAGAATGACCATGAGTGGCATGCGTGTGAACATGAACACGACCGCCATACTCAACACCAATCTCGTCCTCATTACCCCTGACGGCACTCGGAGTGCGTTTATTGTTGAAGTGAGACTTGACGTAGTACGACGTCGCAAACGTATCGACCATTAGAGTCCCAATCGACGACAGCATTGCGACGAACCCTGCGAAGGGAAATTTTCCCCACGGATTCTCACCAAGACACGGGCATGTCAGGTTATCAAATGCATCTGGAAGTACGTGTATGAACCCAGTTGCCAGTATGACGCCAGCGGCGAAAGCCTTGATCACGAAGAAGACATCCTTTTCTGGCCGTAATGCCGGTATGGTCTTGCCCAGTACCGGAAGACAGACACCAGCTGCACCGGCAACGAGTATCGCGGCTATAGCGACCAGTTTGTACTTGAGTGCTTGGCTCTTGTCTCGGTCTTCTGCTTCGTCTTCACACGTGCAGTCTCCTACAGCTTTGGTAGGAATAACTGTGAGTACAAGCAGTGCCAAGAAGATCAGCGTTTGGAGGAATTTATTAGGAGCCGAATATGGTTGAAGAGGATTCTTCATGGTGAGTTCGGAATATTTTGTAAGATGGAAGAAATGGAAGGGACGAGGTATATCTATATATCGATACTAAGGTGAACGAAAATGGTTGCTTGCGTAGAGGGAACGGCGAGCTCTTGCCTCCTTTTGGACGCCAAGGCCATCCTCGTACGTTGATGAATATTCATATAAACGCCCATTCGTCAACATCATAAATTTTGGCCGCCCCACTACAAACACAGGTATAGCAATCAGTAATGATCGTTAAGCATATTTAGTAACCCTAAAAAAAATATTGTTAAGAATTTTTATTCTCACCATTTATGAGCTTAATTACTGAATCTGCCCGTGATCATCAGCTAAGTGGTAACCGTATAGCCGTGAGGAAGAAACAGAAAGTGTCACAATTCTTTTGATTAGTTATATTATCATGTGGCCACTATGTCAACATGATTTCCCTATTAGTTGACATTCGGATTTATGGTCGTATGCTTGATATTGCTGGTTTCTTAAGAAGAGTTAAAGTCTTCATTCAAGGTTTCATTATCTTGCGAGGAAAAAACAGTCGAGTAATACACCCCTACTACTATTCCAGTGTCCGGCATAATCAGAGCCGTGATTAAATACTCGCACCTTTTCTTTTCTTTCATCTACGGCTCATTTGTGTTTTTCTCCTTTTCTAAATAAAAGACCACTAGTTCATGCATGAAATGAAATTATACGCAGAGCCAAAAATAAAGAAACATTTGCATTCACCTTTATGGCTGCAAAAGAATCAAATATCATGCGGAACAAGTAGGAATAAAAGGTCAAAGGCCATTGAAATAAAATGGCCATACTATGCACCCAATATATATATATATATATATATATATATATATATATATATATATATATATATAGGGGGCCGATCCACATCTACCGGTGGGAAAATAACAATTTTCCCACGGAACCGCAGGTAAGAGCAGCGGTTGGCCACGTGGACGGAAAAAATGACGAAAAAGACCAAAAAGGACCAAAATGGCACGAGAAATTTACCAAAATATCACGAGAAATTCAAAATCTCGCGAGAAAATGGGCATAATGCCCAACCGCGTGTGGGAGTTGCGGTTGGCATTAATGCCCAACCGCAACCCCTACATGCGGTTGGGAATTATTTGCCAAGTTGCATTTTTTTTAAAAAAAGGACACATATATATTATAATAATAATAAAAAGGACATTTAAAGGACACATATATATTATAATAATAATAAAAAGGACATGAAGGACCATGGAGAAAACCCCAACCGCCACACTTAGTGGCGGTTGGTATCATTGCAAATTTTTTTTTTTCTGTTGCTAAAAGTGAAAACTTAATTAGACAGTTTTTCACAAATTTATAAAAAATAGCTAGAGCTAGATCTTGCCAAATTGCAAAAAAGAGACCGTAGTTATTTTTAAAAGATCTATATTAGGGAAAAATTTCAGATTTTTCCAAAAACTGGAAAGGGGTTAACTGAAATGGGGAACCTTGTAACTTTGCAGTATAATTTAAAATATCAAGCTAGCGCGATTTCGTGCGAAACTTTTATGAGAACCCTAGGATGTTAGGAAGTTCTATTTTCCAGGATTTCGGGCCATTCCGAAGTCGTTAGCTAATTGTTTGGCCGAACGGGCTAATTTTTTTAGGTCCATTTCCCAAAAAATTGCACCGTTCGGCCAAAAAATTAGCTAACAATTTCAGAATGGCCCAAAATCCTGGAAAATGAAACTTCCCAACGTCCTAGGGTTCTCATAAAAGTTTCGCATGAAATTGCGCTAGCTTGATATTTTAAATTATACTGCAAAGTTACAAGGTTCCCCATTTCAGTTAACCCCTTTCCAGTTTTTGGAAAAATCTGAAATTTTTCCCTGATATAGATCTTTTAAAAATAACTATGGTCTCTTTTTTGCAGTTTGGCAAAATCTAGCTCTAGCTATTTTTTATAAATTCGTTAAAAACTGTCTAATTAAGTTTTCACATTTAGCGACAGAAAAAAAAATTTGCAATGATACCAACCGCCACTAAGTGTGGCGGTTGGGTTTTCTCCATTTTCCTTCATGTCCTTTTTATTATTATTATAATATCCTTTCATGTCCTTTTTATTATTATTATAGAATTGTTCATGAATTTATAAAAAATAGCTAGAGCTAGATTTTGCCAAAGTGTGAAACAGAGACCCTAGTTATTTTCAAAAGATCTGTATCAGGTAAAAATTTCAGATTTTTTCAAAGACTGGAAAGGGGTTAACTGATACGCGCAACCTTGTAACTTTGCAGTGTAATTTAAAATATCAGGTCAGCGCGATTTCGCGCGAAACTTTTATGAGAACCCTAGGATGTTGAGAAGTTCCATTCCCAAGGAATTCGGGCCATTCTGAAGCCGTTAACTAATTTTTTGGCCGAACGGGCTTTTAAGCGCTCGATCCGGACACCGGTTCGGGATTTTTAGGCGAAAAATCCGTAAAATACTTTTTAGATCAAGAATGAACTCAGGAAGCTTTAAAATAGCTTTTTAAAGCACTTTTGATATTTTCTCATGCCAGGGGCATTTTGGTAATTTGCCACCCCGCGAGGGGTGTTTTGGTAATTTTACGGTGTCAAGTTTTTTAGTCCAGAAATGTAAATAAAACATCTGAAAGGTTGTTTTGAAGCTGGTTTGATGGGCGTTAGGGTGACAATGAACCCCCGGGGGCATTTCGATAATTTGCCGCTCATCGGGGGCTATTTTACTAACTGAACCAGCTTAAAAAATTTCCCGAATGATTTTTAGTTATAGGATAGGGGTGTAAGACACCCGGAAAGTTATTTTGTTCCAGTTGTTCTGAGATGTTTGTTGGGGCGATGGCTGTCAGGGGGTGTTTTGCATACGTAGCGGGGCAAATGGGTTAACTGATACGGGGATCCTTGTAACTTTGCTGTGTAATTTAAAATATCAAGCCAGCGCGATTTCACGCGAAACTTTTATGAGAACCCTAGGGTGTTGGGAAGTTCCATTCCCAAGGAATTCGGGCCATTCCGAAGCCGTTAGCTAATTTTTTGGCCGAACGGGCTTTTAAGCGCTCGATTCGGACACCGGTTCGGGATTTTTGGGCGAAAAGTCCGTAGAATATTTTTTAGATCAAGAATGAATTCGGGAAGCTTAAAATAACATTTCAATGCACTTTTGAGATCGTTCTGATGCCAGGGGCATTTTGGTAATTTGCCACCCCGCGAGGGGTGTTTTGGTAATTTTACGATGTCAAGTTTTTTAGTCCAGAAATGTAAGTAAAACATCTGAAAGGTTATTTTGAAGCTGGTTTGATGGGCGTTAGGGTGACAATGAACCCCTGGGGGCATTTCGGTAATTTGCCCGCAATGACGGGGTCTATTTTGCTAACTGAACCAGCTTGAAAAATTTCCCGAATGATTTTTAGTTATAGGATAGGGGTGTAAGACACCCGGAAAGTTATTTTGTTCCAGTTGTTCTGAGATGTTTGTTGGGGCGATGGCTGCCAGGGGGTGTTTTGCATACGTAGCGGGGTAATTTTTGTTAACGCATCCCCTTTAAAATCTTCGGAGGAAATATTTGGTATATAATTGATGTGATACATTTAAAAAGTAGTAAGCAAAGCAGTTTTGAGACTGCCGGTGGTGTAGCCGCCATATGGGGCGTTGGGGTGATAATGAACCCCCGGGAGAATTTCGGTAATTTGCCGCTCATCGGGGGCTATTTTGCTAATTTTACATTATACAAATTTGTGCTTAAAATAACTTTTAGTTCATGAAAGGGTGTGAGACACCTGAAAAGTTATTTTAAAGAGTGAATTCAGGAAGCTTAAAATCCCGTTTCCGAAAAAAGTTGTAATTTTTTTTGTCACGTTTTTTTCGCTCATTGCACCTCAGGCACGCTAGTTAGCCCATTTATAAGAATTTCGGCGAAAAACGAGACACATTATTTTTTGGGTTTTCCTAGGAAGGGCCTATTCGGGCACACTTTAGGCCCCAATTGATAGCTTCCGAAAAAAGTTGTAATTTTTTTTGTCACTTTTTTTTCGCTCATTGCACCTCAGGCACGCTAGTTAGCCCATTTGTAAGAATTTCGGCGAAAAACGAGACACATTATTTTTTGGATTTTCCTAGGAAGGGCCTATTCGGGCACACTTTAGGCCCCAATTGATAGCTTCCGAAAAAAGTTATAATTTTTTTTGTCACTTTTTTTTCGCTCATTGCACCTCAGGCACGCTAGTTAGCCCATTTGTAAGAATTTCGGCGAAAAACGAGACACATTATTTTTTGGGTTTTCCTAGGAAGAGCCTATTCGGGCACACTTTAGGCCCCAATTGATAGCTTCCGAAAAAAGTTGTAATTTTTTTTGTCACTTTTTTTTCGCTCATTGCACCTCAGGCACGCTAGTTAGCCCATTTGTAAGAATTTCGGCGAAAAACGGGACACATTATTTTTTGAGTTTTCCTAGGAAGGGCCTATTCGGCCACACTTTAAGGCCCAATTGATAGCTTCCGAAAAAAGTTATAATTTTTTTTGTCACTTTTTTTTTCTCTCATTGCACCTCATGCACGCTAGTTAACCCATTTCTATGAATTTCGGCGAAAAGCGAGACGCGTAATTTTTTCGAATGCGTCATATGAAAGGTATATTCGCGCACATTTTAGCGCCAAATTCATAGCATGCAAAAAATTATGTACATTTCTTTTTGGTACAGTTTTTTGTAACATCACAGCAGCTAGCCACGCACGTCAGGATAATGGTAATGAAGGCGTCTAGCTTCATTCTTTTTCAGCTCCCAGGCTATCCTATACCTAAACGTCAAGGCATCCTTCCTAGTCCACGAGGAGTGTTTGAGCACTTCCGAGCGAGCAATGTAGTCCATGTACTTGAGGACGTAAATCCCGCAATCGTGACCGTTATATTGCTTTGGTCGGTCCTTTATCATCACGACCGTCCAAGGGTCCCCCTGTGGCCGTTCGCACGCTAGCGAGAGGACAGTAGTCTGCATCCAACAATAAAAACGAGAATCAAGCCTATGAAACAAGAACAATATACTATGAGCCAAGGTCAAAAAATAAAAACTAACCACTAAAGTGATGTACTCGTTGTACATCTGTGCCAGCAGCTGTCCAGGCTCGTCCTCCCTTAGGCTATCGTATATGTGAACTGTTCTGAACGCTGGATGGAGAACTAATAGGAACCAGTGGTTTGCATGATGACAAGGTATCATGATAAGGTTCGCATCAGCAGCGGAACATTGATAGTCTGCGTTCATCATGCGGTAAATTATCGAAATGCCCCTGGGGGTTTACTATCACCCCAACGCCCCCGAACCAACTTCAAAACAACATTTCAGGTGGTTTACTTACATTTCTGGACTAAAAAGTCGTTTGAAAAACTTGGCGCGGGAAAATTACCAAAACACCCCTCGCGGGGTGGCAAATTACCAAAATGCCCCTGGCATCAGGAAAAATATCAAATAGCCTTAAAATGCTATTTTACGCCTCCTGAGTTAATTCTTGATCTAAAAAGTATTCTACGGATCTTTCGCGCAAAAATCGCGAACCAGTGTCCTGATCGTGAAAAAACTGTCTAATTAAGTTTTCACCCCTAGCGCCAATTATGCCCCCGAAACGTAAAATTACCAAAACACCCTTCGCGGGGTGGCAAATTACCAAAATGATACCTGGCATGAGAAAATATCAAAAGTGCTTTAAAAAGCTATTTTAAGTTTTCTGAGTTCATTCTTGATCTAAAAAATATTTTATGGAGGTTTCACCCAAAAATTCCGAACCGGTGTCCAGATCGAGCGCTTAAAGGACCGTTCGGCCAAAAAAATAGGTAACGGCTTCGGAATGGCCCGAATTCCGGGGGAATGGAACTTCCCAACACCCTAGGGTTCTCATAAAAGTTTCGCACGAAATCGCGCTGGCTTGATATTTTAAATTACACTGCAGAATTACAAGGTTCCCCGTATCAGTTAACCCCTTTCCAGTCTTTAGAAAAATCTGAAATTTTTACCTGAGACAGATCCTTTAAGAATAACTAGGGTCTCTTTTTTGCACTTTGGCAATATCTAGCTCTAGCTATTTTTTATAAATTCATGAAAAACTGTCTAATTAAGTTTTCACCTTTAGCGACAATTACGTTTCGTATTCACATTAAACACACATAGTCATAGTGTTACACCCTAGGAATACACATAGTGTTGAAAATTATTTCCTCCAGTTGTGTTACAACGTTCAGTTACCAAAATACCCTCGTTGAGCGACAAATTATTGAAATGCCCCCGGGGATTCATTATCACCCCTACGCGCGCCAAATCAGCTTCAAAACAACATTTTAGTTTTGTAATTACATTTCTGGACTAAAAAGTCCGTCGAAAAACTTAGCACTGTAAAATTACCGAAATACCCCTCTCGGGGCGACGAATTATCGAAATGTCCCCTGGCATCGAAAAATATCAAAAGTGCTCCAAAATGCTATTTTAGGCTCCCTGAATTCATTCTTGACCTAAAAAGTATTTTACGGAGGTTTCGCCCAAAAATCCCGAACCGATTCCGGATCAAGCGCTTAAAGGGCCGTTCGGCCAAAAAAATAGGTAACGGCTTTGGAATGGCCCGAATTCCTGGGGAATGGAACTTCCCAACATCCTAGGGTTCTCATAAAATTTTCGCGCGAAATCGCGCTAGCTTGATATTTTAAAATACACTGCAGAATTACAAGGTTCCCCGTATCAGTTAACACCTTTCCAGTCTTTGGAAAAATCTGAAATTTTTACCTGAGACAGATCCTTTAAGAATAACTAGGGTCTCTTTTTTGCATTTTGCCAAAATCTAGCTCTAGCTATTTTTTATAAATTCGTGAAAAACTGTCTACATTTGGCGCCCTAAAAAATCGCTATTTTGGAATCTATAAATGTAATACGCTGATTTGTATAAACCTAACATTGAATTATAAGGAAATTCAAAATACTTACTTGTTGTGACTTGATGTATTTAAAGAAAAATCTACCGATCTTCTAGCGTAAAATTTTTTGGTTTGTATTGTTGTGGAGATTATGTAGGTGAGATATAAAGTACAAAGGAAGTTGGTAAAGATGATAGAGTGCAGAAGAAGGGTTCGGGGGAGGGGATTATAAAGAGAGAAAAGTGAGGAAGAGGGAAGAAAAAAGACAGAAAAAAGTGAGGAAGAGAGAAGAAAAAAGACAGAAAAAAAACCCGTGATTGAGCAATCAAAGGCTGCGGCAAAAAAAATTTTTTTGCAGAAGGACAACACGTGGGGCATCATGGTGGGAGGGGGGCATCACCGGGGGGGGCGCCACGTGGCAGGGCCATCGCCCCCAACCGCGGGTTGTTTATGCGGTTGGGCCACGTGGCAAGGGGAGGGGCCGCCACGTGGCAGGGCCATCGCCCCAACCGCGGGTTGTATAAGCGGTTGGGCCACGTGGCAGGGGTGGGGGGAAGCCACGTGGCAGGGGTCATCGCCCCAACCGCGTATACAACCCGCGGTTGGGCCACGTGGCATGGGTGGGGGGACGCCACGTGGCAAGGGCCATCGCCCCAACCGCATATACAACCCGCGGTTGGGGCACGTGGCATGGGTGGGGGACGCCACGTGGCAGGGGCCATGCCCCAACCGCGGGTTGTATATGCGGTTGGGCCACGTGGCAAGGGTGGGGGACGCCACGTGGCAGGGGATATTAATGCCAACCGCTGCTTCTTCATGCGGTTGGTGTCCTTTTTCTCCTTTTCGCCATTTTCTAGCTATTTTCTCACCATTTTCTCACCATTTTCTCATGCCTTTTTTGCCATAAATGCAGTGTCAGTACAACTTTTTTCCAACCGCTGCTCTTACCCGCGGTTCGGTGGAGAAATTGTTATTTCTCCACCGGTGGGTGTGGATAGGCCCCCATATATATATATATATATATATATATATATATATATATATATATATATATATATATATATATATGAGCTGATCTGTTGACTGCGTGGGGCAATTTGAGTTTAGTTGCCCGCGTGATCTGGCCGTCCACACGCGATCCGTGAATGGTCCAGATCTTTTTTTTTCTTAAATTTTTTTTTAAATCCATCCGCTAAATTATGTAGCAGATGATTTTTGACAAAAATATCCTCCATCTTGAGGGAGTCATAGGATGTACAATACACATCCGCTACATTATGTAGTGGATGATGGATGGAGCCGTGAAATGTGAAATGACAGTCTCCGCCAAGAAGGGGGATGTTGTTAGTCTTTCTGGTTCATCTTCCTTATTCACATCTTCCAAACAAGCAAGATGTTCTTGCGTCCTAAAACCGATCACCACCCTACCACTGTCGTAACCAATATCAGTGTCGCTACCAAACGATTGGCGCCCCAGATCTAGTGCCACAAAGGCGACTCCTTCTCCGTTCACCCCATCCGCAATCAACACCACCCCTGTCCACCCCATCGGATGTAGTTTTCTGCAGATTGAGTACTGAATAGTTGAGATATGGTGGTTGGTGGTGCTCGGTCTGGTGGACGGTGGCAGGGAGAGGGAGAGCCTCAGGGACCTAACCAATACAAAGAAAAAGAAAGAGAGACAGCAGAAGAGAAAGAGACGATAGGGGAGAAATATATATATATATATATATATATATATATATATATATATATATATATATATATATATATATATATATGAAAGCGAATATTTTGCTAACTTCAGGCAAGTGTAACATTGTGGATGAATTCTTTAGCGGTGAACCAAACACGCTTGTTACGTAGATGATACATTACCGTAACATAATGATTCAAACCGTGAATCAAACATGCCCTTAATTCTTTTGGCACACCTCCTAGAATAATATGTGCTCCAGATTAATAGACCATACCATAAATCAATGCTTCAAAATCTCATGAGTTTAAGAATGCTACAGCCACATACACACTTTCACGTTTTCTTTTGGGCAAATTACACTTATATCCTTGATGTTAGGGTATAATTATAGGCGAGGACAATAGTTTGGACAAATTACACCTATGTCCATTGACCAGACGGAATACAAAAAATCCTAACGGTTTTAGCGAAAAGTCTTTATTGCCTCTTATTAAAATTAAAATTCCATGCTTCTTTTTATCTTTTTTTTGTTTTCTCACCTTTCTCTCTCAAATTCACCCTCAGATTCAATCTCCCCGCACCCCTGCCCCGCCCCCGCCCCTCTCCTCTCCCCACCCCGCTGTCCCACACTCCCCCACGCTGCCCCCGCCCCTGCTCTTCCCCCACACGCTGTCGCTGTCCCTCCCTCCCCACCACGCCGCAAGATCCCTCTCTACCGCAAGACCCCTTGGTGTGTAAGTATGGTGGGGGGCGGTTAAGGGGAGGGTAGGGCAGGGAGGGATGGGACGATGGATCTGCCGGCTTAGGGCGAGATAGGGGTTGCTGCGGGGGCGAGGTGGGGGGAGAGAAGAGATGGATGGGGAAAGGTGACATCGCTGGCGATAAGGGCGACGCCGGCAGAAGATTGGTCGCCAGCGGTAATTTGAAAACCTAATTTCAAAATTGGGGTTTTTATACAAACCTTAAAAAACTATAATCCTAATTTGAACATTTAAACCATTATATTGGACATAATTGTAATTTTCTTACAAAAATCTAATCCTAATTTGAACATTTAAACCATTATATTGGACAAACTATTGTCCTTACATGTAATTATACACTAACTTCAGGGACATAAGTGTAATTATTTAGTATATGCAGTAGAGGGCAGTATTGTCATTTTGAAAATACGTAATCATGATATCATAAAAAAATACACTTTTTAGACGGAACCCTAATGGATGGATACAAGTGTTACAAAATTAGAGTTTTTGATCACGAAATGTTACATTTTGAAGGCCAACACTTGTTCAAATACCCCTTTCTCCCTCTACAAATAAGTAAATTCCGAGTAGTCATATTTTCTTGAAGAAAAGTTAGTCTTAGCACATTAGATTTTTTTGTTTTTATATATATATATATATATATATATATATATATATCTTGGAATTGGAAAGGTATAATGAGGTTCACATCAGCAATGTGAATCATTTGACATATGTAAGGCACAGTTGCTGTCTCATGCATCATGGACCATCATTGACAGGGCCTGTACCCAAAGAATCTAAACATGCACTGACCCGCCACGAACCACTTGTCAAATGGAATTGCAGTCCCATCTCGCATTAAAAATTTGAAGACTCTCGTGCCGGAGGAAAAGAAAGGTGACTTGTCCACGTCTTTACTATCGACTGTTAAGGATTGAGGACTTCGAAATGCAATCCTTAAAGTGCTTAAACAGTCAAAATTATGCTCAGATCGGAACTCCAAAAGGTAAAAAGTAAAGTTTAGGAATACCAAAAATTACTTAGGGCTAATTACACTCATGTCCCTGAAGTTCGGGGGTAATTACACGCGAGGACATAAAGTTTCAAAATGTAACACTTATGTCCGTTGATAAACGGAATACAAAAATACTTAACGGTTTTGACAAAAAGACTTGATTGCCCATGACTTTAAAATAAAATACCCACTCTGCCCCTTTAAAATCTGCCCCTCCCATTTTTCTTTTTTATCTTTTCTTTTTCCTTTCTCTCTCTCTCTCCCCCCTTCCCCCCTCGACACAAGCATGATCTGATACCAAATTAGGGCTCACTGTTCCTTTTCTGCGGCGCCATGACTTTGGCCTGTCCCTCGGCGGTGCTGTCAGTGGGCGAATGAAGTTGACAGCGGCAGATTGTACCCACCCCTTCATCATCTCCTCTCTTTTAAAAAATGCCAATTCTGCTCCGAAGGCCCAACGTATTGCAAATCTGATGAATCGCTTCGGATCCACAATCTTGAAGGCAAAACAGGCGGTCGACACACAGTCTCATCCCGTACAAATGCAGTAGGAGAAAGAAAGACTATGTGAAGAAATCAGAGCAGCAGAAGCTGCAACAAGACTATGGGAAGAGGCAGAATTGAAAGCACAGTGACAAAGAGAGAGAAAAGCTGCACGAGATAAATTGGAGAAGATGGAAAAGACAGTAGAGCTGGACAATCTACAGGCCGAAAGGGACTTTGCGATTCTTCTTGGATGTAAGCCTTCTCATTGTTTGCAATAGACGGGGAGATTTGTGGCAGTATAAAAGGCTTGCTGGTTTGCTGCGATTCTGCTTTACGGTGTATCGCGTCCACCACAGGTGCGGCGCCACT
This sequence comes from Escallonia herrerae, assembly GCA_033070095.1. Taxonomy (NCBI): domain Eukaryota; kingdom Viridiplantae; phylum Streptophyta; class Magnoliopsida; order Escalloniales; family Escalloniaceae; genus Escallonia; species Escallonia herrerae. The sequence continues at coordinate 19,443 of JAVXUP010004593.1, forward strand.
GCCAACAACCTTCTCCCGGGTCTCATGCGGGACCAAAGACCAGAGGTGTTCGATGTTGACGACGGGGCAGTGGAACTTGTTGCGGAAGCGGTGGAAGTAGAGCATGCCGACCTTGCCGAAGTAGCCCGGATGGTTCTTATCGAAGAGGATGTAGTGATGGTGCATACCACCGGTGTTTCTCCGCCCGTCGGGATGCTTCAGATCGAAGATGAACGCCTAATTTAATTTGCAGATTAAGAACATTTTGAAACCCTAATTTGTATAGCATTTCAGATTGAGACTTTAGAAAAAAATAGAAATTTAATTTGTAGATTTAGAAAAATTAAGGTTGTGAACCCTAATTTGCAAATTAAGAACATTTTGAAACCCTAATTTGTAGATTGAGTTAACTTAGGGTTTTGAAACCCTATTTTGCAGATTGAGATTGAAATAAATTAGGGTTTTGAAACCAATTGATGAAAAAGACTGTAGAGATTGGGAAGAAACCAAAACCTTAATATTTAAATTAAGGTTTAAAATTTTATTCACTATATACAAACAAGGGTAGTATTGTCATTTTAAAAATACGTATTGGTGACATCATAAAAAAAGTACATTTTTTGGACGAAACCCTGACGGATGGACACGGGTGATACATGTGAAACACTTTTGGTCACGGAATGTTACATTTTGAAACTTTGTGTCCTTGACTGTAATTACCCCATAACCTCAGGGACATAGGTGTAATTAGCCCAATTAGTTATTATCACAAATATTTCAATATATCAAGAAAATCATGAATGACAAATAAGTTCTAAGATTTACGTTTTTATTCATAGATACGAAGTGAATAGGTTCAGATCTACGACATGTAAATCGATCATATTTCTTCTGAGTACGATAAATGCTATCTTCTCCTGGTTTTTAAGATAATTCTTCATGGTGAGTTCAGAATATTTTGTAAGATGGAGGAAATGGAAAGGACGAGTTATATCTATATATCGATACTAAGGTGAACAAAAATGGTTGCTTGCGTAGAGGGAATGACGAGCTTTTGCCTCCTTTTGGACGCCAAGCCATCCTGGTACGTTGATGAATATTCATATAAACATATTTTCTGTATTGCCCATTTGTCAGCATCATGTAAATTTAGAAAAAAAAATTGGCTGTCCCTAGATGGCAGGAAGATAGTACAAACACCGGTATAGCGATTAGTAATGGTCGTTAAGTGTATTTAGCAACGTTAAAAAAATATTGTTAAGAATTATCGTTGCAAGTACGTGTTAACATTAAAATTACTAACGATATTTAGCGACATTTATTCTCACCATTTATGAGCTTAACTACTGAATCTGCCCGTGATCATCAACTGAGTGGTAACGTATACCCGTGAGGAAGAAATTGAAAATGTCACAACTCTTTTGATTAGTTGTCATGTGGTCACTATGTATATGTCGACATGATCTCCCTCTTAATTGACATTCGCATTTATGGTCGTATGCTTGATATAGCTGGTTTTTGTAATAAGAGTTCAAGTCATTTTAGGTGTCTTCAAGGTTTCGTTATCTTGCGAGGAAAAACAACCGGGTAATACACCCCTACTACTATTCCAGTGTCCGGTATGATCAGAGGCCGTGATTAAATACTCGCACTTTTTCTTTTCTTTTCTTTTATCTTCGGCTCATTTGTGTTTTTCTCCTTTTCTAAATAAAAAGCCATCACTTCATGCATGGAATGAAATTGTACACACAGCCAAGAATAAAATTATGCTCTTCATTTTGTATGTAACCTTATGTAATTATTAAAGGCTTTCGAGAATCATGCAAACCAATCTGAAGTCGCGCACCATCGGTCTAGCCTTTCATAAGTGCAGGAGGGACCATCGTGATTGTTAGTCCTAGAATAGCCCGGACCTACCCACTTGATATCAATCGGTCCTAGCTTGTGCAGAAAATGTGCCGGAAACTTGTGGTCAGAAATAGATAGGAAATTTGGACCAGTTTTATTCCCAACTGAGAGGACTTGGTTGAAGTCACCGATAAGTATCAGAGGATGACGTTTGGGAGAATGCCAAAAAGGTATTCCCAGGTAGTGCGCCTCTTTGCTAGACTCGGTTGCCCTGTGGTTGACCATAGATGAACCCGAAAACCCAAGGCTGGTTATTTATAGATCTAAAGTCCATCTGGATAATATTTTTTTTATCGCTGTAAACTACGGATCCAGAAGCAATTTTACTGAACCCTCGTAAAACTACTAAACTGCCCCTACTGTGGCAACATCTCCGGGTTTCACCAATTTGTATTATGCAAAATGAAAAACGTAATGAAAAAGAAAAAGTTTTGAATTGGGTATTTATTTATCATTGATTATGCAGGTTAACATATTGTGTGACACATGAAATCGGATATTTGAATAATTCTTCCCTTGGATGTACCTCTAAAAGAAAAACAAGTGGTTCATTTTGAGAGAAAATGTCCTATTTGACTCTTAGCATCACAGAGGGAGGAACTGTCCATGTCAAGTGCCTCAAAGTTGGTTCTAAGTGCTGGAAGAAGTTGTTCACTTGTCGCGTCACCGTAGCTCCATGGTAACGGGTTGGGCACCTTCTTCCTCTTTGGCAGCACCGCGATACTGTACCTGCCTCGTGACTCTTTTAGCTCCCCCCTTCAAAATGGTCAGGTCTTCTTGGAGTTCTGCAACTTGATCCTTGAGGATTTCACGCTCAGCTGTCCATTTTGATTTTTAAAAACTACGAATTAATAGTATCAGATCTAATATTTTACAGATGAAAACTTAAAAATTATATGATATTTGAAATAGCTAGTTGTTTTCTAGCCATTTCAAAAGCCTTAATTGAATTTATGAAATCTTACACTAGTGTGAATTTTGACCACTTGATCCACCATGGCTCTACCCCAGCTCATACACAGCACGTCTAACGAGGGACAGAGCCAAGCATTGTCGCTTGGAGCAAGTTTTATACCAACATTTTAATAATGTTGTTGACCTGGTTCTAAAGTCATTCAAAGGAGAAAAAAGAAAGAGCAACATGATTCATGCAAGACGTAATGACACAACGGTTCATCAACTGACCTCCGGAGGTCAGGGTGCATGGTGGATTGGTGGTTCACACCATTGTAACCTTTGGGCAAACATCTTCGAAAGGGATGAGCACATTCGGACAATTTGTTGAATTTGATATAAATTTTCTTAGTATTTTTATATCTTGGCTGTCACTTCACTCTCTCTTTTCTTCGAGAATCCATTGGGATATGTACAATTTAATCGCCTACTGCATACCATACAAAAATTTATTGCATATTTGACTCAGGACCAACATTGTTTTTTCCTTTTCCGTAAGTTTTAACATTGCAAAGCACAGAACGTCACATTCAGTGCAGCAACACCAGCAGAAAATTAAACATGACACAAATGCACTTCCTTCTCTACTCCGTCCTCGGTACAGATCAACACCCCTGTTTTGAAACATTTCTTCAGTGTCTTGTACTTGTGCATCTGTAAATTTGAATATCTTTGCTACATGTCTTTGCCCGCAATTGTCAAAACAATATTCCAGAATCCCAACTCCTTATAGTACAAGAAAAACCCAACGTTAATCAGTCCATGAGTTGAAAGCAGTGAAAATCCCTCTTAAGAGTGAGGGAAACAAATTCCACTACAAGCAACAAAAGTATCAACTCAAACGGCCCTCTTAACAATCATAGTCACCGGCACAGCTACTCTACAGTACTCTACAGAACCCCAAAATATGGCATCAACCAAGGCAGACAATATTTAGCAGAGCTACCAAGGATGATAACGAAAGAAAACACTCATTTCTTCTCATCCTCATCATAGTGGTCATCGTCGTTTTAATACTCTCCATCTTCATACTCATTATCGTCATAGTGAGTTTTTATCCTAATTAATACATATTTAAAATTTAATAACTAATATATTCAATTTTGAAACTTATTTACCCGCATACCACACTTTTAAAAATTGTTGTTTGAAACCACGATTTCAAAGTAGAAATCGTTTCTTTATTTATGCTGTAAAGTAGAAATCGCTGTTCAAGGTAGAAATCGTTGTTTTAAAAAAGAATAAATTGATAATTAAATTTTAAAAATGTATTAATTAGGAAAAAAAACTCTCATCATAGTAGTACTCTGTGTCTTCATCATCGACATTCTGATTGCCATTTGGCAGCAGGTACTTAGGTTCATGCTGTCCTCTTAATCTTTCCTGAATTCTGTCCCTTATAACAGTTCTCTGATAAAACAAATGTGAAAATAAAGTTTTTATATTGAGAACTATGTATGAATATCTAGCTGTCCTTGGACGCTGCTAACCATTTTATGGCAACCCTCCTCAAACATCTCAAGAAACCCGGCAACCCAGCGATCAGCATTTTCAACCCGCACATTCCGATGCATACCATCTGTTTTCAAGGGTTTGAATCTGCAAAACAAGGGTAGACTAAATCCAATAAAGAAGGCACTCAATCCATAATTTAGTTTAGAAACAACAGTGCTCAACTAAATAGAAGGATAGCAAGAACACTAGAAACCCTTGGCTGATTAGTTAAGTACTTATTCTTTCTATCACAGAGAGCAAGTCTTAGACAAAAATGAGTGAGCTTTTCGTGATTCACAAAGGTAATCCATCATACTTTGCATAAAGGAACATACTAACCTAGGGTAAATTTGAACAAGAAGTGCTGATATCAATAAGGTGAGCTAGTTTCACAACATTTTTGGTTAAATCCAGACCCTCTTGTCACTAATGGTTAAAAAGTGCCGCCATAAATAAGGATATCAACAATGTAGTAAGTAGAAAAGGGTACATGCTGCAGAGATTTTGCAGGTGCATGTTTCACACTTTCACCAACTAAATTTTCATAAACAGGAGTTCTCAGTGTCATATATAAACCAAATCACATGTACAATATGCATAGGAGAAAAACATTCCACGATTAGTAGCACCTAGGAAAAATAAGGCATATAATGAGTTGCTGCAACCAAGAATAGAAAAGAACCAAGATTAATGTCTGTGGTCCAGAACATGTTTTTCATTTTCATTTGGGCTAAAATACTGCATTCCACAAGATTGCAACAAACGGACAAAATGTAATATCTGCGTAGTTTCGGGCGCGTAAAAAAAATGAAAATGAAAAAAAAAAATTCGGGGGTTCTTTTGTAAATATTTGAAGTTGGGGGCTAAGGGTATAATTTCATAAAGTATAAAATATTATGAGGTTGACACCTCATTTTGGCTAGGTGACTAAACCAAACATAATATATATTAAGTAGGAGGATAAGTTTCGGGTGAAAGGAAAAGCAAAAAGGAAAAGAAAAAGAAAAAGAAAACAAAGAAGAGAAGAGAAACAAAACAACAAGAACAGAAACAGAGAAGAAACAGAGCAAGGGAAGGAAAACAATAACAGAGAGGAAAAGGAGGAGTGCGGACAGCAAATCCAAGAGGGAGAGGGAGACTTTGAGAGAGTTCTCCAAGGGTAAGCACACAAACTCTTAGTGTGTCTTTATTGCGAGTTGTGCGCAGTATACGTGAAGTATGAGGATGGGTGTGTGCTGTGAGACCATGTGGGTTAATGTGTGTTGGGGTGGTTAAGTGAATAATTTTGTGGGTTGATGTGTGTTTATGAAAATATGAGGTGAATTTTGTGTCTTCATTGGACTGCCTAAGAGTGTGCGAGAGAATGGTGTGTTAACAGGTTTGGCCGTGTGAAGTAAATAGGTGTATGAGGTTCAGTGAATTATTGTGTGGGTGATTTGCATATAATTGTGCGTAAGTGAATGAGTTTAAGTTAGTTTAGTGAATTCTGAGGGATTTGGGTGTATTGAAAGTGAAGTAGCGTGCGTATGAGTGTGTTTCAGTGTGCCGCGTGTGTGTGTTATAGGTGTGAAAAAGTGTGTGTATATATGTTTTGGTTATGTGTACACTACACCAAAACTGGCCTATGGTGACAAAAAGGCCTACGGTATAGAAGGGACCGTAGGTGCATGTCCTGTATACCTACGGCTAATAATGTATCGTGGCCATTGTTGCAGCTTCAAATTGGAATGGCAATTACAACGGTGCTCACCGTGGGAATTGGGTGGACAATTAGACTGATGAATCTCGCGGACAATCAGGAATTGAGTGAATCTCGTAGAAATGAACATTTCACCATGTCTGGGTCTGCGACTCTCTCTCTCTGCGACTTGTCTCTCACAGCCTCACCCCCCAAACAGCAGACGGCCAACGGCAGACACCAACTCCTCCAGTCGACTCTCTATGTTGAGAAGAGCTCAGCTCTGGAATGAGTGGCCGGAGTGGAGCCGTGGAAGGAGACAGCGAGTGGACCGGCAAGGACGTCTTCTTCTGTTCAGATATGGAAGGATCAGTGACCGGCGAGTGACGACGGCGAGGCGAGGACTCCACCGGCCAAGAACCCACTACAGGCGACGACCGTGACCGGCGATTTAGGTACGCATTTTCAGATTGCAACAACTTCATTTCTCAGGTTCTTATCCCTCTCGCCCTCTCTCTTTCTCGCTCTGTTTGTATTTTTAATTTCTGCCACTAGAGACGGTGATTCCGATTAGAGTTATACGTTTGGAATTAATGGGATTATACTTACGCATTTCAATTTTCTTAGTTTATTTTAACTTATTCGTTGGATTGGAATTGATGGTTTACATAGACATGGTTGATTGGGTCAGAAGAAGGTGATTTGTGAAATGGTGTATGCCGTGAAGGGATAAGGGAAAGACCGGGTTGTTGCCGCGAAGGGGGTGCAACGACATCCATGTTGTCGTGAAGGTAGGCAACCATGGTTGTCGTGAAGAAGTGTGGGCAATGTGTGTTGATGAGTTTATGTGTGAGTTATAATGATGGGTGCAGATGTGAAGGAGAGGCTGCCCTGGGCAACATGTGTGTGGGTTCTATGTGTAGTGTGTGCCGTGAGAGAGGGTGTGTAGTGATTGGGTTGCTGTGAAGGTAACAAGTGCGGATTATGAGAGAGATGGAGACAGTAGTGAGGCAGCATGTATGTGTTTGAGTAATTATGTGTGTTTATCCTGTGCATTGTGAGAGAAGAGAGGACATCTATGTTAGTGCTGGTTATCAAATGGGTGTGGCTATGCAGTGTAATGTTTCTTCGATGAGGTGAAGGGGTGGGTATAAAAGCAAGAGAGAAAAGAAACTTGGGAAAAGGAAGTAAATAAGCTGCCATGAGGCAGTAGTGGGTGTGTGCATATGTTGGGTATTTCATGGTGTATAGGTTTATGGTGGTGTTGTGGGTTGGCAAAAAATGGTGGGATGTGTACAGGTAATGGGTGTATATGTGAGTGTAAATATATGTGGGTTCATGTGAGTGTATGAGAGAAGGAGAGAGAGTGAGGACAGCCATAGAGGGGCTACCATGGCTGTGTTTGCACGGCTGCAATGGTTGTGTTTGCACGGCTGCTATAGCTGTGTTAAGGACTGTGTATGTGTATATTTTTCTGGGTGCCTCTCATGGGTTTCTGTACATAGAAAGGGGCAGCTGGTTGAAGTGGGTTCATGAAGAACAGATGAGAGAAGGTGGGAAAAATATGGTGTTTGGGAGTGGAAAAAGAAGGTCCGTGCAGCATGGTGGTGTGCGTTTGTGAATGCGGCGTGCTTGGTGCGGCCTGTTGTGATTGCAGCTAGGTGTTTGGGTTCATATTTATGGGTATAGTGTGTGTTTGTGTGTGAGTGAAATGGTTGTAAAGGGGGGAAGAGTATGTGTTTTTAGTGGGTTTGTAAGTGTGTGTTTGAGTGTGTGCAAGGAGAAGGGAAGGGCTGTTCGTGAGTGTGTGTGCTGTGTGCAGTATGTATAGTGTGGGATATGCAAGTGTGCCCAGAAAAAATTTCAGCATTGAAAAAATAGAAAAAAGGAGAAGAGAACATATACCTACGGTATAAACTGTAGGCCTATGCTCTAAGAACCGTCGCTATAAGTGGGTTAATACAAATTGGGCATAGGTATATAGGCTACGGTATAACCGTAGGGATAACCTTCAACCCCGTAGGCATAGATCTAGGGCATCGCCACTTATGGCTACGGTATAGTACCGTAGGGATAGGCTATGCCTACGGTACATGGCACCTATCCCTACGGTACTGTACCGTAGGCATATCTTGATTTTTTTGTAGTGGTATAAGTGTAATTCATGGGTTAGGATGTGTTTAGGGAATTGTTGAAGTGATTCCGTACGGTTGTATGTGTTTCCGAGAGTTACGAGTAGGTGTATGCGAATTGGATATGGGTGTAATAGCTTCGGCAGTGAGATGAAGAACATGAAACCTGTGTGTGAAAAAAATGTGTTTTAATGTGTGATTTGATCCAAATAGTAACTGTAATTGTCACTAAAAGTTAAAAGTAATTAGGCAGTTTTGCCATGAATTTTTATAAATACCTAGGGTCACAATTAGGCAAAGTACAAAACTGTAACCCTCATTGATTTTACAAGACGTACGCCCTGGATATTTTCAGGAATTTTCGGGACCCGCAAAGGGCGCTAAATTAGGGTATCAAGTAACTAAAATTAATAAATTATTTGGCATAGTAAATTAAATTATTTTAATCTGAGACTTTTAGAAGAACCTTAATTTATTAATATGATGCAGTATCTAAAATTTCGTACCATTCCGAAGCAGATAGGTATTTTTAGCCGAACCGACTTTTAAGCGCTCAGTCCGGATATTGGTTCTGGATTTTGGGACGAAAAATTTCTTAAAGTACTTTTTAGGCTAGAAATGACTCTACAATGCTTAAAATAATATTTTAAGATATTTTTGAAAATTTTTAGATGCCGGAAACCCTCAGGGGTATTTGGTAATTTACCACCCTGAAGGGGGTATTTTGATAATTTTACCCACAAAAGGTGTTTTTGAGTAAATTCACATATGTTAAGGTTATTTTAGCAAGTTTAATCAGGGGAACGCTATTTTGGTGATTAGGGATACGAGGGGATTTTGGTAATTTTTACCCCAGGGGCGTTTTGGTAATTTAACACATCTGGCGAAGTGGTCTTTCTGGGAATGTGCGTGAGTTAATACTGAGTTATAATACAGTGATGTAAGTTGTCTTCTAATCTTTGAACTGTTCTGTCTAGGTTAACGCAAGGAGTATTTCGATTAGTTTATCGTAGCAGTGAACCAGGTAAGGGTTTCTATCCGAACCTCAACAAATCAATTTGCTTCTGCAATTATTCTTTTGTTTGCTTGTGACTGTTGTTGAACTCTAAATGTACATTGATTTCGATATATTCTTGCCAAGTAAGCCCTAATATTGAGCCTGATTCGATTATTGAACTCCTATCGTTGTTCACTTTTTACTGCGTATTGAGCATTGATCTGTGCATTGATTCTGAGATAAATGTCTTATGTGTACTGACATGGGAATCTGTTCTGTTCTGAGGCGGGCATTATAAGGCTGGTTTGAATCTTGCGTGAAACGCAGGCTAGTACCTAAATGGACTAGTATTCTGGTACATCATGCATGTGTACATTTTCTGAGCCTTGCCTGTATGGCATTGCTAGTTCCCATGATCAGTATCATCTGAATGTATGAGCATTGTATCTAAATTCGTTGTTTGAAAATGTCTGAGCACAATTGCTTGAGATGCTTGAACTATTCGTCTTGAATTGTTGTAACTCCCTCCGAGATTATTTTGAACGACCTTACTGAGCTCTCAAAAACTCACCCTTAGTTGTTATGTTCTGCAGGTAGTCCGTAGCGGTAGCTTGTGTGAGGGAGGTCAGTATCAGGTAAGGGCTTAAGGCATTTACTCTAGACTATGTACATAGGA
>JAVXUP010004594.1:0-29257 GCA_033070095.1 Escallonia herrerae
CACTTTGAATTCATATGTTTTATTCTTATTGTTTTACAAATTTTATTGAACTTTGGTTTTATAAATGGTTATAAAAATGTTTGGATTTGCCCATGAAATCCTACCTTGAACCTTGAGCTATCGTTTGAAACTCTTATTAATATTCATATGTTTTTTATTAGAGATTATAGAACATGTTGAATTTTGTGTATTTCTTCTGAACATTGAGATGAAATAGTAATTCTAAGGCATTATAAGGTTGGTCTGCATTGTGGGTGTTATAAGGTTAGTCTATTTTATTTGGGTTACATACTAGTACCTAGATGAACTAGTTTTTCTTTTTACATATGCATATGTAGTTTGCACTTCCGAGCATTTTCAGGGTAGCTTTGCTATTCTGTACTGCTCGTGTTCAATATCTTTGCTTCTCTTTTACTGTATCTAAAATGTTTAAAATGTCAACAGTCTAACAGTTGCAAGCAGAATTCTGCCCCCTGAAATTTCAAACTTGCAGCGAATACAATGTCGTATGCAATAGTTTATCTAAAAAAAGTTGGTAGCAATACAGTAATTTCTCTAAATCCCTACGGATTAAATCGAAAAGTGCAAGGGACAACTTGTGATCATGCCACTAAGGTCCACTCCTTTGAAGATGGGCATAAAGTCAATTAGACATGTGCTCTCAAAAGTCCATTTGGCTAAATTGCAGGCCTTTGAGCTATAGGATCTCCACTCGAATTCACATCCAAAGAAGAGATGAGAGGGAGTTTCAACCTTAACATTACAGAAAAGAGAACGAACTAATTCAAAATTGGCAAGCTTTTCCCGCATATTTAGTGCTTTCCAAAATGTCATCTAGGCTCAGCCTCTTTAAACCAAACGACAATAGCCTAATAAATGACATCCCATGTGGACTTAGAAAAAAATCACCACTAGAAGAGGTTGAAAAAAAAAAGCGAGTCAAGCTGCACAGCCACAAGAATAGGGATTCACTTATATGGTTTTAAAAAAATAGCAGGGTAATGGTGCTGGTTTCAAGGAGGCTCCACTCATGCCTGTTAGGAATAGAAGGTCCTGTACGAAGCCTACTATTAGCCTAGAATAGAAGATGGATTGATTAGTAGTAACCTATATGGATGCCATGCATTTAAGCCATAACAGAATGTGAAGTCCATTCCCAACAAGAGTTCTCAGATGCTTGGTGGCTTCACCTTAAGGAAAAAAAGTTCCTGCTACCCAGATTGAAAGAATTTTCCTCCTACTCGTTATATAGTAATAATTAATAGTCGCTAAATGTTTCTAGTGACTTTTATTTAGTGGTGTTAAAAATATACTATGCTCAAAATGTTAGAAAAAAAAGTCACTAGAAACATTTAGTGACTATTAATTGTCACTATATACGGATTGGAGGAAGATTCCTATAACCTGCCAAATTTTTTTCTTATCCTAATACTTCTAAAAAAAATGGTAAAGCCCAAGAGCATATTTTTAGGAGCTTTTAAAGCCCAAAGTAAATTGCTACAGATATACCTACATAAACCTACCCCACAGTGGGTTGCAACGAGAAACCAATAACCAAATATGTTACAAGAGCAGCTTTTTTGCTCTCCTTAGACTCTTATCAAAACAAGCCCACCCTCAGCTTTAGTGCAGCAGATTCTCACGCAACTAACCTTGGAATTAGCTCTTTTTCATGACGGCTAGAGGTGTCAAACAAGCCAAGGACCCATGGGCCAACGCGATTCAGTTTGGGCCGCCCTAGCCTATTGGATGAATAGCGCAGACTTAGGCTCCCTTTTTCCCCCAAAAGGGCCCAGCCCAGCCCATTCTAAGTCCAAATCAGGCCCACCCCCTAAAAAGCCTGGTGCGGCCCGATCTGTAATCCAGCTCGAGACCCCTACCCCGCCCTTATTAGTCCAAGTCGAATACAAGCGCAAGCAGCCCCTCTTAAATTCAAAGGTTCAGATCCCCTCCCCAACCAAACAACCAGATTTTTTTTGAAAATTAGACCTTTAGCCCTCCAACACAAATATAACAGCTAGTTTGAGGGACATTTTCGTCCCACCTTATTATAACAACTTTTTTATGCACTTTAACATATTTACCCTTCGAACAATTATAAATGGCTAGTTTCTAGGGGTATTTTGGTCCTTTGTGAGATCTGAAAAATCTATAATTCGATTCATTCTCTTCGTATTTTTCATACTAGTTGACAACTCTCTCTTATCAACATTTTACAACCTTCTTGTGCATTCTTATCCGTTACTAAGGACTAATTCTCTCAGCTTTTCTATTACAAGCATTCTTTAATTATTAGTCCATAGATTTTAGTTAAATAATATTATTTATTACTTATATTTGTTTATTATTTAATTAGTCTTATCAATTTCATTTATTATTACTCTCAAACGTTTTAAAAAAATATGTCCACTTCAATAGGATGAAAATCACGTAGCCAAAACATCTAATGCCACGAGCACCACAATTTGAAGAGCAATCAATAGTGGGTATAGACACTTAATTTTTTTTTTACTTTTAACAAAAACACTCCCGATTTTGAAAGTTCATCTTCACAAGATCAACAACATTTTAGTCAAGAACACAAGTTGGTTGGCGACATTAATACTCCTAGAACCATTTTTCACCGATGAATGCTCACGAAGATTAAGGACCATCTAGCCTCAAGTCCGCCAGAATCCAAAAGGCAAATAAAAAGCTTAAAGCTAAGCGTTGGCAGCATTTTATAAGGTTTACAGTTGATAGCTCAATGTAAGTATTGTTTTAAATATCTTACTTATGGTAATGGTAATTCACATCTCGATAGGCATTGGATGCCATGTGCATCTTCACAAGGCTATCTTGATGAAAGCCAAACACAATTATCTTTTGACGGTAATTTATTTATAATCAACGATAACAAAGAGACGGTCTTGCTGAACTTCTTATGCACCATAAAGAACCTTCTAATTTTGTTGATAATGAAAAGTATACTAGATACATTAATACTTATGTGCAACCTTTATATCAAAAGGTTAATCAAAATGTGGTGCTGCTGAACGCTTAATTGGTTATTTTGAAACTTTTGATGGTAAAATTAGTCTAAAGTCTGATGTTCGGAGATCTCGTTATACTATCCCAAATTATTCTTATTTGATGGCACATTCGATTGATTCTAATTGGGTTATGCACAAGAGAATCATTACTTTTTGAAATCTTTTCATATCCACATTATGCATCACATGTTGCAGACATTATAATCCAAGTATGTAACACATTTAATAAAAGTCACAAGATAATGAGTGTTAGTTTTGATAATGCTTCAAACAATAATGAGAATTTTTTTTCATATTCAATGTGCTTGCGACATCATTAATTTAGTTGTTTAAGGTGGTTTAGCTGCTGCAAGACCAATTATTTCCAAATTAAGGGGTATTGTTGTGTATGTTAATTTTTTGGGCTCGAGAATACAAGAATTTAAAGGTTTGTATACTCAATATAAACTACCATGTAAGAGACCTATTACAGATGTCCAATACATGTGAAACTTCACATATCATATGCTTTACATCTTATAAAATACAAACAAGTTTATATTCACTGTGTACTAACCAAGTTCGCACAAGACTTGCCAACTCCTGATCAATGGCAGTTAACTGAATAACTAATTGAATTTTTGGATTTATTTTACACGTCTACCCTTCTCTTGTCTGGAATGTACCATCCCACGTCCTCTTTCATTGTATTAAAAATACTTAAAATGCCCCAAGTTTTACACAGATAAAAAAATATATAAAAATATTTAGTGATAGTGAAAAAAATGGACATTATAGTTGATAAAATTGGAAGGAATTACCTGTTATTTTTTCTATTGCCACTATTTTGAATCCTAGGTTCAAGTTGCACGGTGTAGATTATTCAATTTAGAAATAGGTTAACAAAAAGGGCTATGGTTCAACTGCGATAGACACGCTTACAACTTATATGAGTACATCCTCTGAACAACTATATAGCCACTATTGAAATTCTGCTTAAGTACGCGTATGCGCTAAATCATCGCCCGAAGGGTATTGAAAATGTAGTTGCCAAACAAGTAAGAGTGGAAGAAACTTCTATAGGTTCTTCTTCATTTTCCTCTTTTTCTGGATTTGATCAAAATGCAAATAGTAACCATTATGCTTGATTGTCATTACATAAGCAAAATAGTTTGATTTATTAACATTGTTGAAACAAACTAAAAAAATTAATAGTGTTTTATCTCAAATTGCCCGCAATGGACTACCGGTGCAAGTCTCCGCAATTACTTTAGAGTTATGTATTTGTTGGAAGGATTATCTTGATGAGAAATATCGAGAGCAAAACAAACCAGCTGATGATAGGAAAAACAACAATGACAGCATTAAAGATCTTTCGAATTATTAATTAGGAAATTTTCTTTTTCTTTTATCCTTTTCTCAACTTTTTAGAATATAGTTTTGCCAAAATATAGTTTACATTGCCGCCGTAGGTATTTTTCAAACAAATTGAATATATTTAAAGCAGAAAATACATTTGAACATGCCTCACTTTTTGTGAACAATAAATTTTTTCTATAACGAAAAAAGTAGGTAACATCGCCTGTTTGTTTACAAGCAGCCGACTCCAAGCTGAGATTAAACGAGGAGGGCCTATAAATATATTTATCCTAATTAATTTTTTTTACAGAAATAAAAAGGATTAAGGATTTTTTTTAAAAAAATTAAGTTTTTTAGCCAGTGTTTGGACTAGGGCTGGGCCCTCATATTCTTGAGGGAGCCCAGCCCAAGCCCGACTCGTTTTATCCAGGCCCGGGCTTTACCTAGCCTGCTTTGTTGTACAGCTCGTTGGACCTTGGCTATGCCGGCCCAAGCCTGTCCCGATTGATACCTTTAATGAAAGCCCCTCACTCGGAGTGAAAAAAACACCACGATATTAGCTCAATGCGGTTTCAGATTGACCGAGGTAATTCAAAGACACAAATCCAATGATAATGATAATAAAGGTCTGAAAGAACGGATTGAATGAGAAGTAATTTGCAAGAGTGTAATGGAATTGAACTTTCCACGTTTTAATATATTTACCAATTGATGCAATAAGATGCTCCAATTCGATGACAAGCTACCTTCTTCAATATGGAGGACAAAGATACTGGATATCTAAAGAAAATGAGAAGAATTGCCAAAGAAAATGATTGATCTAGGTACATTCTTAAAAGCTCGGAGGCCCCTGGAGGCCATGGCAAAAGGTGGGAGGATACTTTGAAAATCGACAGTAGAGCACACATCCTCGCTAGAAATATAAATAAGTCCTCTGCAAAAGTTAGGTGAGAGATGGTGGGGTCAATGCAATGTTAGTGAAGGGAGATATGATTAGCAAAAAGGGTAGGTCTAAGAGGCTAGAGAACCTTACAGTGTGCAAGAATGAAGAAATACAAGGAGAGCAGATTGCCAGCCGAAGACGCGGAGGCCCAGAAAAGAAGCCCACCAAGCTGCCCTTGATATTGACTGAGAATCTAGGACTTGTGATGCAAGCTCGGATCCATGAGCAAAAAGCACGAGGGAATCCCAAGCAAGAAAGATGGCCCAACATAAAGAATCGAAATCGAAAGCTTTGCGGAGGTGGAGGACGAGAGCTAAGATGATAATTGTTAACCAATTCATGGTAGGTTAGGATATTTTCCTGAGAAAGCCGTCCATGAAGAAAGGACGGTTGATAAGCAAGGGAATAACTCTTCGGATACGCTTGGAAAGGATTTTGAGATGAAGAGATACTGAAGGCTGCAAACAAAAACGAGCCGTAGTCAAAGAATGACACCGAATATTCAATTTTGAAGGCAAGGAAGATGGCAGTTGCATTCACTTCCCAAAGCGATTTACCGAACCAAAAGAGATTTTTAGAATGATTTCTCTAAAGCAAATTTTAGATTACATTTTAATCTTTTTTTTTTCAAAATTAGGTTCATTCTTTTGATTTTAGCAAAAAGTTAGTTTTAAGTTATTGATGGTGTTTGCCTAAAAGTACTTAAAGCAATTTGATGCGGAAAAATGACCAAAAATTTAGTGTGTGGACAAAAGGTTGCTAAAAGTCTTCGTAATCAATAAGAATTTAGTACTTTTACTTCATCAACCTGATTATCAAAAAGTAGTTAATCCATAATTGATTACGATTAAATCAATTTTCTTCACTAAAAAGTTAATAGAAGAACACACTTTTACCGACGGAATTAATCCGTCGCCAAAAGTCAAAAAAATTTTAAATATATTTTTTTATTTTTCTATTACCCAGACCTGTAATGAAAATTTCAATTCTCAACAACGCACAATAATCAATACACAAAGAAATATATACAATCAATTATAAAAAATAGTCATGATGTACAAGCCGGGCAGGGGGAGGGGGGACAAGCTGGGACCGGGCACAAGAAGGGGCTCATCAAGGGTTGCCGAGTCCTGGATCTGGATCCTACTGATCCGGGGCTGGCTCGGCATGTCCGGCAGCGGTACCCTGCTGATCCTGCTCCTTGATCAGCCTCAACACCACCGTAGCAATGCGCTGGATCTCCTCCTCGTCCAATGGATGCCGAGGAGCCGGTGTCTGTGCAGGGGCAGCGGGGGGTGAGGACGCTCCTATCACGGCACAAGCAGTCGTGCTAGGCAGGCCGCGTATGCGGCCTTTCAGCCGATTGACGACCTCCGGCGTATCCAGCCATCGCTTCAACGCCCCAGTACTCACACCCGTACTAGTGGACGCTGATGGCTGTCCGGACTCCCTAAGATGTTCATACGAGGCCTGCAAAAATAGTGATTTAAAGATATGTTAGGGCATTAATTAACCCAATAGACATTAAGGATAGTAAGAAAAAAAATTAACAACTTAATTAAACACATCGACTTACATCGATCTGCTGGGCAATATCTGAAACATAGTCGCCAGCTCGACGCCCCTTGCCCTTGTCCTTCTTCCGCACGTGTGTCTAATTATACGTCAGAGTTACGACCTCATCCTCCTCCAGATCCGGGTTCTGGACCGCATTCATGTGTCGGACGATGTCGTGTGGCACCAAACACCCCGTGTGCGTCGGATCTCTATTCTGTCAGTTCAATTGGGGCATTCAATTTAGGGTTCAATTAGTTCAATTTAGGGTTCGATTGGAGGGCTTTTCACGCGGGGGCAGTGCAATGGAGGGCTTTTAACTTGCGGCGGTGGATGGGTCACCGAGGAGGGGGATCGCTGGAGGTGGGTCACTGTGGAGGTTGATCGCCGGAGCTCAGAATGACGGTGGGAGATTTTGAGAGAGAAATGGGGAAAGAGAAAGAAGCAGATCACGGTGTTTTAATCGAGGACTTTTAGCGACGGGAACACCCGTCGCTAAAAGGCCGTCGATAAATTTTACGGACGGAAGTTTTAGCGACGACACAATTCCGTCGCTAAAACAATTTTATAAAACCAGGGAAAAAAACTAATTATGTAAAAAAGTTTTAGCGACGGTAATTTCGCCCTAAAAGACCGTCGCAAATATACCGTCGGCAAAAACTTTTGCCGACGGTTTACTTCATCGATAATAAGTTTTTAACGATGTTGCCGACGGTTCACTTCGTCGATAATAAGTTTTTAACGACGGACTTTTACCAACGGTGTTATCCGTCGGTTAAAGTTGTTTTAGCGATAGAATACAATCCGTCGGTAAAACTCTGTAGCAAAAAACACATTTTCTTGTAGTGTCGCTCTTTTACATTATTACATTATTAACTTCCGTTGGACTTTTACATTATTACTAAAAGTCCGTCACTCTTTTAGCGACGGCTTTGAAGTTTAAGGAGGATATGTTGGAGAGTAAAGTTGAAATGGACTCGGCAGTTTATTCTGCAGAGAATGCCTCTCTATATTTTTACCATTAGTTCAGTACTAGCAATAGTGTTTTGTACCAGAATTAAAAGCCAACAGCTCAAGGTGAGTACCCAGCACCACACATGAAAGATGGAACCCAAATTCATTGCACCTCTCACACAGACCCATATATCTATACCTATATTCTCACAAGCACACAACTGTAACCCTTCCCCCACGCATACACCATACCCTGCAAGTCATGACAGTTCATGGTTTCCATAATCACCACACTCAAAAATCACACAGCCCATGGCAGTCATCGCTCTCTTTCTACCACCCACGAAATTGATGTAGACAGTAAGGGAGCATTGTTTTTACAACCATTAAGAAATTTGATATAGACAGTAACATAGTTCAAAAATTCCAAGAACTGATATACAATTCAATAAGTAATAATGTATATATGTAAGTAAAACCAATTGCTACATCATAATCAAATTTAAATTTCCTAAGAAATAATATCTAGGTAGAGACTTACCGGAGTTGGCCGGAGCTCGATTCCAGAAATTGTCTATGCTAGATCCGACCGGAGCTGCAAACTACGCCGCCGGAGGTGGCGCGGCATCGGGGGGAAGACGAGGGTGTCGCCGGAGAGGTGCCAGATGTGGGTTACCGTAGAGGGGTTTGCCAGATGTGGGTTGCCGCCGCCAGTGAAAGATTTTAATTAAGAGAGAGAGAAAGAGAAACGGGAGAAAGAAAAGAAAGAGATCAGATCTGAACTTTATAAGATGACTTTTATCGACGGGAAAAGTTCGTCGGTAATAGTTCATTTTCATCGACGGACTTTTTAGCGACGGCCATATTCCGTCGCTTAAATGGTTTCTAAAAATTATTGAAAACTATTAAATTCCCTAAAAAAAATTTAGCGACGGGACTCCCATCGTTAAAAGTTTGTCGGTAAAGGTTTTTTACCGACGTTATATTCTGTCGATAAAATTTTCTACCAACAGATTTTTATCGACGGCGTTTCCCGTCGTTGAAAGAGCTTTTAGCGACAGAATACATTCCGTCTTTAAAATTCCGTCGCTAAATCTACCTTTTCTTGTAGTGAATTACAGCGAGCGGTAAAATCGTCTGGCCTCGCACCAGAGTCTCTTTTTTAGAAAATTCAAGAAAATATACCAGAATATGTTTAGGACATAATATACAAGGAATGGCCAAAATCATCCAAGTGAGCAACCAAAATAAAACAAGGAGCTAATTAGAACTAGCTAAAAAACAAGATAAAATGAAATAACTACAAAACAAGATAAAATGGGATAACAATTAACCTAAACAGGATAAAACTTAGGCAAAACCACCCAATTAAGAGACACCAGCACTTAGCCAACTACAAGCCCAGCTCTGGACACGTGTTGTCACGACCCGAACCCACGGGCAAGCCCGCGAGCTAGGCACGTGACCGGCCGCAGACCCAATGGACTCCAACCGAGGGCTCTGCTAGGCCTTACTCGCTTAAAACCAACATGTGCTGCAGCGGAAATTAAAACTTCTCCAAAACATAAATTACACTATCATATTTTAATTTGAATACATCACTTATACTAAAACTTTTCATAACTCTGATTGTCAACAACTAAAGCTAAACAGAAAATCTAATATTTAGCGACTCATTTCATGCAGTCTCCGAAGCTTCGCACCAAATTTTTTCCTCCTATGCTCCTCACCATCACCTTACTTTCAACCTGAAATGATAAGTAAGGGATGAGCTTCCACGTGCTCAGTAAGTAACCAATGATTCAACTAGGTGGACCATAGCATGCAAAAAACAACTCACTTTATATTATAGCCACGTAAAGAAATCTAAAATCATGAAGTTGGTAATCATCGGGTAAAACAAATAGAGTACATGAAACCAAAAACTGAAGTATGAAATCATTAGCATAAAACTCATGACAACCAGTTCAATCCCAATATTAGCTCAAACGATATGCTGCGGTCAGCGTACGAGCCCCCCTGACTAGGGCCCGAAATCCCTCCTACACCCGGGATAAAATAATCATGTGGACGCAAGGGCGCACCACCAGCCACAGTTTTGTGCATCAACGTACAAGCCCCGTTGACCAGGGCCCAAAATCCAACTTTCCCCCGTGGATATAGGGCACAACAATTGAGTAAACCAAAAACCCCCATTGGGTTCATCGTGAACAAAATCACTCATCAATTGATTCTCAACCATCCTCACATCCTTTCAATAATCATCAAGATGTTCAATATTCACAATAACGTCAATACAAAACATTTTAAATCCGAGTTCCATTTCATTTTTTAGGCAAAACATCATTTACATGCTGGTCCGGTTTTTCTTTGACGAGAATAAAACACTAAAACATTTTTGGTAATTTAAGCCAGAGCAGTTAAACGTACTTTAAACGGTCAATAGTAATAAGCAACACATTTTTTTACAGTAGATAAACATTTCTTACCGACAAACCCACGACCACCCACTGCTCGCCGCCGGTTCGAATCCGGCCGATCTGCTTTGGCGTCCTTTTACGTGATCTGCTTTGGCCATTCCAACTCTTGTGTACTAAAGACCCACCTGAAACAAACTCACTCTCTCTCAACGTCGTCGTCGTCGTCATCGTCGTTGCCATTGGATTCGATTTTGCACCCTTGAAGAAACAGGATCGATTTTGATCCTATTTTTCCCTATGTACCAACTTCCTTCTCTCCCTCTCTCGAAGTCTATAACCCAAGAGACACTGTGTACTTATATACGAGGGCAGAAATGTCTTTTTATAACTAGCAATTGATACCGTCAAAGAATCTAGATTTTAGAAGCGGAGTGTAATTGTCAAAGATAGGAGGGTCCGTGTGTAATTTAGAGTAAACCTCAGAAGTGTCGTCTGTAATTAACTCTATCTTTTACCTTGTTGTCACTAAAAAATGTACTTCGATTGACAAGTATTAACATTTTAGCGACAAACAAGTAAGTAAATTGGCATATCAGTAGGTTGAAAGTAGTCCATCCCTTGATCGTATTGTTATCAACTTATATGATTGTTTGACGTGACTGACAACTCTTTCCACAGAGTTGCATTTACTTATAAAATCTAGTAGATACTGTGACACAATTATTAAAAAAAAAAAATTGTAACATACTTTGGCCCGCCTCAATAAACAGTCTGATGTGAGCCCCAGCACACAAGCTATTTTGCTTATATTCTTTTTTTTTTGGGTCTTGATGTGATTATGGATCGTAAGCAAGACTAGCGGGGACAGCTTGTAAATTTTTTTATAGATGAAATATGTCTCCTCTTAACCAATATATTTTTTTAGTACATATCACAAAACGATGAAGCTACCGGGGGATGAAATCCATATGCAAAACAGAAGTCAATGATGCCTGCTACAAGGGCAAACCCAGGCTGTTCCAATTATGAAGAACACAAAAACCGATCATGGAGGGAGAAATTACAACAATTTCTCAAAACCGGTAAATATTTAAATACGTAAATATGAACAAAGAACTAACTTAGAACCAGTTTTGTTCACATTGTTTCATATCTACACATCACAGCTGAAGCTCAGAGCCAACTTCTGAGGTACAAGTAAACACTTTAATCTCCAATTTCATCCTCCTTAACCAGCACTGCCAGTGATAGCTAAAACAACCGAATTAAAAACAACAGGCTATCTGCATCGACAATGCTCGACAAAATGAAAGCAGCAGATACCTTTTCATCGACCATCAGCCGAAGTAAAAGAATCAGCAAATCCAGTAGGCCTTGCCGGGATACTGGCCTTGCTGTCCTCAAGGTCCAAATAGCTGAAGTCCTTTCCTTCTGCTTCTTGCCAGTCCTTCACCATTTGGTCAAGGGGAAGGCTGTAGTCGATACCACAGTAATCCTCGGTTTCATCATCCAGTGGCTTCCATTTCTCGACAAGTGGGGCCAGTACATTCACGGCATAGCCCATATCAGGCCGCTGGCTGGGCTCCCTTGCAGTGCAGTGTCCGGCCAATTCAGCGATGGTTGAGATGCTCTCGTGTATTTCTTCTTTCATGTCAAGGGCTGGGTCAATGGCAGCCATGAGCTTCTCTTTCTTTGATTTGATGTGCCAGAACCATGCTGCCAAATATTGGCTTTCCTCGGGTCTGTCCCCATCAAGTGCCATCAGTCCAGTTAATAGCTCCATTAGCACAACACCAAAGCTGAAGACATCGACCTTGGTTGTGATTTTACCCGTAACTGAATTGATTGGTGAGACAGTCAATTACTTGGTACAAAGTTCAGCATCTTAGAACAAAACAATGCAACAAAAATATATGATGCTGCAAGTGTCTGCCCGAAGAGTAACTACATACATCCTAGACACCTTTATGTATATTGAACACATCTAAGACCTTTTGGATCATCTAAACGGGTTAATTGATTCATTTCGTGAAATCTTAGAGAGGGTTTTTGATCAAATCTTATATCTCAAGAGTAATCCGAAATAAGAGTAATCCTAAAATTCATGATAATTCAGTGAATATCAAAGAGATCAGTATTACCAGAAAGTTGGTCAGAATTAAATGTTGCTACAAAAACATACCAAAAAGTGCTTACACATATAGCTTTCAGCAGATCTTCAGCAATAATTTCTAGGAGTAGGACCTAGTTCAGACTTCAGATTCATACACTTGAAATACTTTTGTTGTTATAGCCACACAGTATAACTGAATTCCAGAAGACATTTATCCCAACCACCAAGGAGCACCTACTTTATCCATCAGTTAATACATGCTGATTTACATGGTACTGTCTGGTACTTGAGTAACTATACCATCTATATCAAAGTGTAGCAATATATATATGACAGACATAAAACAAAATGCTTACCAGCATATTCAGGAGCTAGGTAACCAAAAGTGCCGGCTAGCCTGGTAACCACTGATTTCTCCCCATTTGGAGCAAGTTTAACCAATCCAAAATCTGAAACCTTTGCTCTAAAATCATCACCAAGTAAGATATTTGACGGTTTAAGATCCCTGTGAATGAAGCTTTGGTGAGCCAGCGTGTGAAGGTACTCCATTCCTCGAGCAACATCCAAGGCAATATTTAGTCTCCTCTTCCAAGATAGTGGCTCCAATTCAAAGACCTTCCAATGAAAAAGATGCCTGCTGAGAGCCCCTTGAGGCATATACTCGTAAACAAGAATTCTCTCATAGCCTTCAATACAGTATCCGAGAAGTGATACCAAATGACGATGGCGAACCTTAGAAAGAACGGCGATCTCAGCCTGAAATTCATCCAAGGCTTTGCTGCTAATCACTCCAGACTCCATTCGTTTTACAGCAATTTTTGTTCCATCATCTAATTCTCCCTTATAAACTACACCAAACCCACCACGGCCGAGCTCATTTTCTGCGGCGAAATTCTTTGTCACATTTCGAAGAACTTGAACTGATATTACCAGATTTCCAGCCTCAATGACATGGGACTCACCCATTCCACTGCTGCCCCTGCTAGCTGAACCACTCCCTGTCACTGCAGAAGCACTTCCATTGGTGTTATTGGCAACCACAATCTTCAACGTATTATCTGAATCAGAAGGGTCTCTTGGATGGAACACAAGGGAAATAGGAGCCTGGAAAGAACCTTTTCTTCTCCTATAGTAATAAATAGAGAGAGGCGCGACCAATAGGACCAAAAGTGCAGAACTTGCAACAGAAACCACTACAACAACTAATTTAGACTTCTGTAAACTATTCCCCTTCGTTGCTCGATCCTCTGGAGTTTGAGTACTTGAACTAGAATCGGTGGTTGGAGAAAATGGTTTGTTGGGTGGTGACTTCAAAACTTCAGATGATGGACTATTCTCGGGCGAATATGGTGCTGCAGATGTCTTAGAATTTAATAAAGGATTTCCATTCAAGACAAGCTTCACGCTGCTGCCGAAATCAGGCAAAGGAGCCGAAAGGTTGTTGCTACTTACATCCAACATTGTCAAAGATTTTAAGCTTGTCCAGTTTGCTGGAATCGCACCATCCAGACTGTTAGACCCAAGTATGATTTGAGTAAGAGAATCGAGATTTGCAATTGAAGGACTCAAGGTTCCAGTAAGGTTGAACTTGGGCAAGTGTATAACCGAAATCTTTTGATTGGCATCGCAGCTCAACCCCAACCATGGCCCATCACATGGATTATTACCAGACCATGAAGAAACAAGCCGAGGTGGGTAATTTACCCCATCAAGAAATTCTAACAGAGCCATAACTTCAGGAGCACAAGGAACCCCAGGATCAGATTGACAAAAGGGGTTCGATTTATAAGTAGTGTTAACAGCCTTAAATTTGGGTATTGGACCCATAAATTGATTATTATTCAAATCTAAACTAGTTAAACCCAAATTTGCCAAGCTATCAGGAATGAGACCAACAAGATCATTGCTATTAACATTAAGATCCTTCAATGAAACTACACTACCAATGTCTTTGGGAATTTTACCTGAAAAATGATTCCCATGTAGCCATAGACTAGTGAGTGAACCCATTGATGCAACTACGTCAATTGGACCGGTCATCCCGCCTCCAGACTGTCCATTTAACCAAAACATACTAAAAACTGAATCCTTAAAAGTTGCCGGAATACCACCAGAAATTCGATTTAATGACAGTTTTAACTCCGTTAGTGATGAGAAGCTTCCGAGGAAATCAGGCAAAGGACCAGCCAAGTTACAATTCATCAAAGAAAGATTGGTCAACTGAGCTGATTCTTGCAGCATAGGAGGCAGTGACCAACCAGTGGTGGCATTAAGGGGGTTATAATCCAATGCCAAAACCTGTAAATTCACAAGTCCTAGGAAGAAGTCTGGGGGAATTGTATCAAAGTTGTTGTAATCCAAGTAGGCATACTGCAATTCCGTTAATCCGCGCAAGGAAGGCAAAACACCACTGAACTGGTTCCTCTGAAGGCCTAAATTCCACAGTTTGGACAACTGGTTGAGGTTTTGAGGCAAAGGGCCTTGCAAGTTCATATCTTGAACTTGAATTTGAGAAACTCTGTTACCAGAACAGAAAATGTGAGGCCAACTTGGTGGACCACATGGGTCATCTCCATTGGCAGGCCATTTTAACAGCTCTGGATTCTCCAACCCTTTTCTTAATTGGTTCAAAATTGCCAAGTCATTAGGGTCTGTAACACTAAAAACAACTAAAATAAGAGAAAGAAAGAATGTTACAGCAATCCTTATCTGTACAGCTACCATGGCAGATCTCTGAGACCGAATTGCTAGCAAACAAGCTACACCAGATCTTTAATGGCTGTTTCTTGAAATACCCATCTCAACTTTTGTTCAAAATAGTCAAGAACATGGGGATTGAAGTGAGCAAGAAATGGCTACAGTGTGTAAAGAATATTGTATAGGAAATTTTGTAGTGAAGCCTGGGGACCAAGATAATAGAAACTGGCTCAAACAATGGCCACGAAAGGTGGATCCAGTTATAAGAAAAATTCAACACCCAGATGGAAATTTGGGGAACTGAGTCTGAGGGAGGAAAGAAAGAAAACGGCGTAAATAAGTAGTATTTATGTCTCATCTGAATTCTTGGCATGCATGTGTGCTGGCGTTACTACCAGTACTGTGTGCACATTCTCTCTCTAAGATAAGTAAATGATTGTTTTTGTTTATGTTTTGGACCAGTATGGTTCAAGGTACATGCATTAGAAATGAATTAAACTAATATATATATATATATATATATATATATATATATATATATATAGGGGGCCGATCCACATCTACCGGTGGGAAAATAACAATTTTCCCACCGAACCGCAGGTAAGAGCAGCGCTTGGCCACGTGGACGGAAAAAATGACGAAAAAGACCAAAAAGGACCAAAATGGCACGAGAAATTTACCAAAATATCGCGAGAAAATGAAAATCTCGCGAGAAAATGGGCATAATGCCCAACCGCGTGTGGGAGTTGCGGTTGGCATTAATGCCCAACCGCAACCCCTACATGCGGTTGGGAATTATTTGCCAAGTTGCATTTTTTTTTAAAAAGGACACATATATATTATAATAATAATAAAAAGGACATATATATATTATAATAATAATAAAAAGGACAAGAATGAAAATGGAGAAAACCCAACCGCCACACTTAGTGGCGGTTGGTATCATTGCAAATTTATTTTTTTTTCTGTCGTTAAATGTGAAAACTTAATTAGACAGTTTTTAACGAATTTATAAAAAATAGCTAGAGCTAGATCTTGCCAAATTGCAAAAAAGAGACCGTAGTTATTTTTAAAAGATCTATATTAGGGAAAAATTTCAGATTTTTCCAAAAAACTGGAAAGGGGTTAACTGAAATGGGGAACCTTATAACTTTGCAGTATAATTTAAAATATCAAGCTAGCGCGATTTCGTGCGAAACTTTTATGAGAACCCTAGGATGTTAGGAAGTTCTATTTTTTAGGATTTCGGGCCATTCCGAAGTCGTTAGCTAATTGTTTGGCCGAACGGGCTAATTTTTTTAGGTCTATTTCCCAAAAAATTGCACCGTTCGGCCAAAAAATTAGCTAACAATTTCAGAATGGCCCAAAATCCTGGAAAATGAAACTTCCCAATGTTCTAGGGTTCTCATAAAAGTTTCGCACGAAATCGCGCTAGCTTGATATTTTAAATTATACTGCAAAGTTACAAGGTTCCCCGTTTCAGTTAACCCCTTTCGAGTTTTTGTAAAAATCTGAAAATTTTCCCTGATATAGATCTTTTAAAAATAACTATAGTCTCTTTTTTGCAATTTGGCAAAATCTAGCTCTAGCTATTTTTTATAAATTCGTTAAAAACTGTCTAATTAAGTTTTCACATTTAACGACAGAAAAAAAAATAAATTTGCAATGATACCAACCGCCACTAAGTGTGGCGGTTGGGTTTTCTCCATTTTCATTCTTGTCCTTTTTATTATTATTATAATATCCTTTCATGTCCTTTTTATTATTATTATAGAATTTTTCATGAATTTATAAAAAATAGCTAGAGCTAGATTTTGCCAAAGTACGAAACAAAGACCCTAGTTATTTTCAAAAGATCTGTATCAGGTAAAAATTTCAGATTTTTTCAAATACTGGAAAGGGGTTAACTGATACGCGCAACCTTGTAACTTTGCAGTGTAATTTAAAATATCAGGCCAGCGCGATTTCGTGCGAAACTTTTATGAGAACCCTAGGATGTTGGGAAGTTCCATTCCCAAGGAATTCGGGCCATTTCGAAGCCGTTAGCTAATTTTTTGGCCGAACGGGCTTTTAAGCGCTCGATCCGGACACCGGTTCGGGATTTTTAGGCAAAAAATCCGTAAAATACTTTTTAGATCAAGAATGAACTCAGGAAGCTTTAAAATAGCTTTTTAAAGCACCTTTGAAATTTTCTCATGCCAGGGGGCATTTTGGTAATTTGCCACCCCGCGAGGGGTGTTTTGGTAATTTTACGGTGTCAAGTTTTTCAGTCCAGAAATGTAAGTAAAACATCTGAAAGGTTGTTTTGAAGCTGGTTTGATGGGCGTTAGGGTGACAATGAACCCCCGGGGGCATTTCGGTAATTTGCCGCTCATCGGGGGCTATTTTGCTAACTGAACCAGCTTGAAAAATTTCCCGAATGATTTTTGGTTATAGGATAGGGGTGTAAGACACCCGGAAAGTTATTTTGTTCCAGTTGTTCTGAGATGTTTTTTGGGGCGATGGCTGTCAGGGGGTGTTTTGCATACGTAGCGGGGCAAAGGGGTTAACTGATACGGGGATCCTTGTAACTTTGCAGTGTAATTTAAAATATCAAGCCAGCGCGATTTCGCACGAAACTTTTATGAGAACCCTAGGGTGTTGGGAAGTTCCATTCCCAATGAATTCGGGCCATTCCGAAGCCGTTAGCTAATTTTTTGGCCGAACGGGCTTTTAAGCGCTCGATTCGGACACCGGTTCGGGATTTTTGGGCGAAAAGTCCGTAGAATACTTTTTAGATCAAGAATGAATTCGGGAAGCTTAAAATAACATTTCAATGCACTTTTGAGATTGTTCTGATGCCAGGGGCATTTTGGTAATTTGCCACCCCGCGAGGGGTGTTTTGCTAATTTTACGGTGTCAAGTTTTTCAGTCCAAAAATGTAAGTAAAACATCTGAAAGGTTATTTTGAGGCTGGTTTGATGGGCGTTAGGGTGACAATGAACCCCCGGGGGCATTTCGGTAATTTGCCCGCAATGACGGGGGCTATTTTGCTAACTGAACCAGCTTGAAAATTTTCTCGAATGATTTTTAGTTATAGGATAGGAGTGTAAGACACCCGGAAAGTTATTTTGTTCCAGTTGTTCTGAGATGTTTGTTGGGGCAATGGCTGCCAGGGGGTGTTTTGCATACGTAGCGGGGTAATTTTTGTTAACGCATCCCCTTTAAAATCTTCGGAGGAAATATTTGGTATATAATTGATGTGATACATTTAAAAAGTAGTAAGCAAAGCGGTTTTGAGACTGCCGGTGGTGTAGCCGCCATATGGGGCGTTGGGGTGATAATGAACCCCCGGGGGAATTTCGGTAATTTGCCGCTCATCGGGGGCTATTTTGCTAATTTTACATTATACAAATTTGTGCTTAAAATAACTTTTAGTTCATGAAAGGGTGTGAGACACTTGAAAAGTTATTTTAAAGAGTGAATTCATGAAGCTTAAAATCCCGTTTCAAAGCTTAAAATCTCGTTTCCGAAAAAAGTTGTAATTTTTTTTGTCACGTTTTTTTCGCTCATTGCACCTCAGGCACGCTAGTTAGCCCATTTGTAAGAATTTCGGCAAAAAACGGGACACATTATTTTTTGGGTTTTCCTAGGAAGGGCCTATTCGGCCACACTTTAAGGCCCAATTGATAACTTCTGAAAAAAGTTACAATTTTTTTTGTCACTTTTTTTTCTCTCATTGCACCTCATGCACGCTAGTTAGCCCATTTCTATGAATTTCGGCGAAAAGCGAGACGCGTAATTTTTTCGAATGCGTCATATGAAAGGTATATTCGCGCACATTTTAGCGCCAAATTCATAGCATGCGAAAAATTATGTACATTTCTTTTTGGTACAGTTTTTTGTAACATCACAGCAGCTAGCCACGCACGTCAGGATAATGGTAATGAAGGCGTCTAGCTTCATTCTTTTTCAGCTCCCAGGCTATCCTATACCTAAACGTCAAGGCATCCTTCCTAGTCCACGAGGAGTGTTTGAGCACTTCCGAGCGAGCAATGTAGTCCATGTACTTGAGGACGTAAATCCCGCAATCGTGACCGTTATATTACTTTGGTCGGTCCTTTATCATCACGACCGTCCAAGGGTCCCCCTGTGGCCGTTCGCACGCTAGAGAGAGGACAGTAGTCTGCATCTAACAATAAAAACGAGAATCAAGCCTATGAAACAAGAACAATACGTGTCTCGCGACGTATTTGTTCCTCGTTTAGTACCCACTCTTCAAGGTGCCTTGTGCTTTGAATTGTTTCCAAAACACCCCTATCGACACCGTCAAATACGTGCCTCGCGACGTGGTCATCGTCATCGTATAGGATTGATGTATCATGAGGTCCACGGCTGAAATTCATACCTCTAAGAACAAAATATAATTATAAACCAACTTAGCGTCCATAATATTTACATTCCAAAACTATAACTGGATCTTTAACCTAGCTTACCAACACATTAGCAATAGTCATTATTTCAATGTATTAAAACAAATTCTCACTTCCCACCACTCCGAACGCTTAATTACGCTAGTTCCCACTGAATTTAGCGCCAACGTGGTTATATAGCAATATACCCCCTATGGCCCCTACACCCCCAACACCTCAAAACCGCTTTAAAGTCAAGTTTTTAAATGGGTCACGTCAATTATATATCAAATATATCAGGAAAAAATTTAAAGGGGCAAAGTTACCAAAACACCCGCTACTTATGCAAAATACCCCCTGGCAGTCATCGCCGGTGCGTCACAAGGTTCAGAACATCCGGAACAAAATAAGTTTTTGGGTGTCTCACACCCTTTCCTGAACTAAAAGTTATTTTAAGGTATGAATTTTAAGCTGGATCCTTCCTAGCAAAATAGCCCCCGATGAGCGGCAAATTACCGAAATGCCCCTGGGGGTTCACTATCACCCCAACGCCCCCGAACCAGCTTCAAAACAACATTTCAGGTGGTTTACTTACATTTCTGGACTAAAAAGTCGTTTGAAAAACTTGGCGCGGGAAAATTACCAAAACACCCCTCGCGGGGTGGCAAATTACCAAAATGCCCCTGGCATCAGGAAAAATATCAAATAGCCTTAAAATGCTATTTTACGCCTCCTGAGTTAATTCTTGATCTAAAAAGTATTTTACGGATCTTTCGCACAAAAATCGCGAACCGGTGTCCGGATCGAGCGCTTAAAGGCCCGTTCGGCCAAAAAAATAGCTAACGGCTTCGGAATGGCGCGAATTCCTGGGGAATGGAACTTCCCAACATCCTAGGGTTCTCATAAAAGTTTTGCACGAAATCGCGCTAGCTTGGTATTTTAAATTAGACTGCGAAGTTACATGGTTTCCCATATCAGCTAGCCCCTTTACAGTCTTTGGAAAAATCTGAAATTTTTACCTGATACAGATCTTTTGAAAATACCTAGGGTCTTTGTTTTGCACTTTGGCAAAATCACGCTCTAGCTATTTTTTATAAATTCGTGAAAAAACTGTCTAATTAAGTTTTCACCTTTAGCGACAATTACGTTTCGTATTCACATTAAACACACATAGTCATAGTGTTAAACCCTAGGAATACACATAGTGTTGAAAATTATTTCCTCCAGTTGTGTTACAACGTTCAGTTACCAAAATACCCTCGCTGAGCGACAAATTATCGAAATGCCCCCGGGGATTCATTATCACCCCTACGCGCGCCAAATCAGCTTCAAAACAACATTTCAGTTTTGTAATTACATTTCTGGACTAAAAAGTCCGTCGAAAAACTTAGCACTGTAAAATTACCGAAATACCCCTCTCGGGGCGACGAATTACAGAAATGCCCCCTGGCATCGAAAAATATCAAAAGTGCTTCGAAATGCTATTTTAGGCTCCCTGAATTCATTCTTGACCTAAAAAGTATTTTACGAAGGTTTCACCCAAAAATCTCGAACCGGTTTCGGATCAAGCGCTTAAAGGGCCGTTCGGCCAAAAAAATAGGTAACGGCTTCGGAATGGCCCGAATTCCTGGGGAATGGAACTTCCCAACATCCTAGGGTTCTCATAAAATTTTTGCGCGAAATCGCGCTAGCTTGATATTTTAAAATACACTGCAGAATTACAAGGTTCCCCGTATCAGTTAACCCCTTTCCAGTCTTTGGAAAAATCTGAAATTTTTACCTGAGACAGATCCTTTAAGAATAACTAGGGTCTCTTTTTTGCATTTTGCCAAAATCTAGCTCTAGCTATTTTTTATAAATTCGTGAAAAACTGTCTATATTTGGCGCCCTAAAAAATCGCTATTTTGGAATCTATAAATGTAATACGCTGATTTGTATAAACCTAACATTGAATTATAAGGAAATTCAAAATACTTACTTGTTGTGACTTGATGTATTTAAAGAAAAATCTACCGATCTTCTAGCGGTTATCCACCGATCTTCTAGCGTAAAATTTTTTGGTTTGTATTGTTGTGGAGATTATGTAGGTGAGATATGAAGTACGAAGGAAGTTGGTAAAGATGATAGAGTGCAGAAGAAGGGTTCGGGGGAGGGGATTATAAAGAGAGAAAAGTGAGGAAGAGAGAAGAAAAAAGACAGAAAAAAAAACCCGTGATTGAGCGGTCAAAGGCTGCGGCAAAAAAAAAAATTTGGCAGAAGGACAACACGTGGGGCATCATGGGGGAGGGGGGCATCACCCGGGGGCGCCACGTGGCAGGGCCATCACCCCCAACCGCGGGTTGTTTATGCGGTTGGGCCACGTGGCAAGTGGAGGGGCCGCCACGTGCCCAACCGCGGGTTGTATAAGCGGTTGGGCCACGTGGCAGGGGTGGGGGGACGCCACGTGGCAGGGGCCATCGCCCCAACCGCGTATACAACCCGCGGTTGGGGCACGTGGCATGGGTGGGGGACGCCACGTGGTAGGGGCCATCTCCCCAACCGCGTATACAACCCGCGGTTGGGGCACGTGGCATGGGTGGGGGACGCCACGTGGCAGGGTCCATGCCCCAACCGCGGGTTGTATACGCGGTTGGGCCACGTGGCAAGGGTGGGGGACGCCACGTGGCAGGGCCCATGGGGTTGGGCCACGTGGCAGGGGTGGGGGACGCCACGTGGCAGGCCAACCGCTGCTTCTTCATGCGGTTGGTGTCCTTTTTCTCCTTTTCCCCATTTTCTCGCCATTTTCTCACCATTTTCTCATGCCTTTTTTCCATCATTAATGCCTTTTTTCCATCATTAATGCAGTGTCAGGAAAACTTTTTCCCAACCGCTGCTCTTACCCGCGGTTCGGTGGAGAAATTGTTATTTCTCCACCGGTGGGTGTGGATCGGCCCCCATATATATATATATATATATATATATATATATATATATATATCTGATTAATAAAACTAACATGGGAGCTGATCCATTGATAGCGCTAGCAAAATAGGATAAGTTGCTAGCGCGATCTGGCCGTCCATCCCGAAAGATGGACGGCCCAGATCTTTTTTTTCTCGTTTTTAAGTACGTCCGCTACATTATGTAGCGGACAATTTTTTGTATTTTTTTGACAATAATACCCTCCGAGTCCGTCCGCTACATAATGTAGCGGACAAGTTTTCACAGAGTCCATTACGTCCGCTACATTATGTAGCGGACAAATTTTCAGACTCCGTTATGTCCGCTACATAATGTAGCGGACGAGTAGCACATTAATTTTGCTGACATCTCTCTCTCTTTCTCATCAATTTCTTCTGTCTCTTCTGTCTCTTTCCTCTCTCTTTTCTCTTCTCTCACCACTTTTCTGTTTTCTCCCTCCTCTCTCCTCCTTTCTGTCTCTTCTGTTTTCTTACCACTTTGTTAATCAGAAATGGGATCTTCCTTTCGGTATACGCATAAAAGAGTTTGAGCATATCGGCCCTTAGAGCATGGCTTTCATCTACAATTTCAACGGTTCCATTCACTTCGAAGCAGAAGCTATGGTTCCACAATTTCGTCGTTTCATGGTGTGGCGGTTGCTTTTCGCTTTGATTCACAGGTTGTGGCCGATGGGAGGCGTAGATGGTAGATCTGCTCAAGCTATGTGCCATGGGGTGCCTTGGCTTTTAATCTATTCACATTCGGTGGTTGCGGCTGCTTTTGGCTGTTGTGGTTGTTGTAGGTGGTAGCGGTTCTGGTTGCAGAGGACTTCGATTTGGGTTACTCATCGTTCCACATCTTCTGTCCTCGGCTCATGAGCATTTCCATGCTTGATCTATGCTCCGAAGCTTCTTCATTAATTGGTTCCTCCGGCGCCCCAAAAAACGGGTTGAGTAAAACAAGCCCGGACAGAGAAAGAGACCCACGAACAAGAACGAACTTGATCTGTACATCAATCCAATACAATCCAATTTTGATCCAATTGTGCTGGTGATGGCAGTTGTTTTGCTGTTCGGGTTTTTTGGAGTTGCTTTTCTCGTGCTGGAATCGGCTGCAATTTGCTCCTCTTCCCTTTTTGAAGAGAAACGAGAGAGAGAGAGATTAATAAGAGAAGGAGAGAGAAAGAGAAAAAATGATTAGAGAGAGGAGAGAGAAATGAAAGAATGTCGTGACATTAATGAGAGAAAGGAGAGAGAGAGAGAAAAAAGGTAAAAAAATTTGTCCGCTACATAATGTAGCGGACGGAGAAAGGAGAGAGAGAAAGAGAAAAAAAATGTCAGAGCATTTATGAGAGAAAGGAGAGAGAAAGAGAAAAAAAGTCAGAAAACTTGTCCGCTACATAATGTAGCGGATGGGATCTTTTTAAGTTGGAGGGTATTTTTGTCAAAAAATCGTCCGCTACATAATATAGCGGACGGACTTAAAACAAACGTAAAAAAAAGATCTGGGCCGTCCATCTTTCGGGATGGACGGCCAGATCGCGCTAGCAACTTGTCCTATTTTACTAGCGCTATCAATGGATCAGCTCCCAACTAACATATGTCCAATTTCTTAGTGATAAGACTGGACCAGTTATGGTTGGTTCTTCAAGTCCGTGACCTGCTATTCCAAACTCGGGGTGAAGTATCTGTCCATTAAATTTGCAGGGTTGTGGAGTTTAAGAGGGGCGTGTTCTGCAGGTTATTGCCAAGAATTGTAATTTTGGATGGCTGGAATCATTATGTGCACTAGACCCTTTATCATTAGTTATTATTAAGTCTTAAAAGTTTCACCTCCACGCACGGTGAAGTTTCACTAAGAAATTAGTAAGAACACATATCTAAGACAATTGGTACAAGATTAAGTGCAAACATCAATTTTTCTCTCACGATTTACATTGTATGATAAGTCAAAAAATTAAGAGTAAATTTTAGATGGTTCTAAAGCATTAATTTTTTTTAACCATTTAGAATGGTTGAATCAAGTTGGAAGATGATGCGACAAGAGCGGAGACAATTTTTTTTTTTTATATATCCAAGATCTCTAGATGATCGGAATCAATGATTTGTGACTATTCAATATATTCTAAGAAAGTAAATACTACTATTGTTAAATATTTGGATGGTCATGTCTGTCAATTCTACGAACGGTTTTTTCATTTTTTTGTCCCTTAACAAGAATTTATTGCGAGAAACCTTCATTTTCGACTTTCGGCGCTCCCCCTTCTTCTCCTCTAATCGTAAGAAGTCCTCAATAGTTGATGACACAAAATCATTTAAGTGTAATTGTTCTTTTTCCTTTTTTTTCCTCTCGTTTTGGTCATCTCTACACCCATTTCCTTCTAACATCATTGGATAATAAACAAATGAAATACCGGCATCAACATAATTTTGAATGTGGTCGAAGGATATGAAAACGGCACTTGCGTATACTTGTCGCGATATTATTATTATGTTATATAAGTAACCGAGCCGAAGCTTTGTCAAGGAAGGTTTTCTTTCCAATTATTGCCATTGTCAGATATGCTACAAATTTAGAATGCAGAAGAGACCTTCAAGGTAACACGGACGAGCACTGAAAAGATTGAAAGAGTCAAAGACTAAGCACAAAGTAGTACTGTAATAACTACCAAAGTTATGAATGAAAAGGCTAGGTGTGTGCATTATATAGTACGAGTGATGAGAACAAGCAGCTCAAACTGACGTGCCTTTCCTAATTAACCTCGAAGTCTTAATTCATGCTCTAGAAAGATTTCTTTCAAGACTGTCCTTTATAAGACAGCGGTTGGAAGGTTTCGATGTTCATCTCTTTATATGGGTGACAATTTTAACTAACTTGGGGGTTTTTGTATTTTTCAAGGCTTGTCACGTAGTAGTAATCCAATTTTTCTTGTTCTTTTTTGCATTTATTTGACGTATTTAGTAAGGGCACATATTTTATTTATGGCAATATGCGATAAACTTTAGGAGGGATTCGTTTTTTTTTCCTCGAACCATTTCATTTATAACGAACTAATTTTCTTGAAGCACCTTTTATAAGTGTAATGTAACAAGTATGGTGTTATATTAACCCGCTCAGAACTATTTTTGTTTGTTATTTTTTATTTATTATGATAAGAGATGTCATACGTCAACAGAGACTAAATTCCTTCTCCAAATGATGTAGCATAGGTACTACATCACGACACATTCTGAACAATTTTCTCTCAGCCAATCTCGTGCATAACGCACACGGAATTTGTTGTTTGCTATTGTTATGCCAAATAACAAATCAAATTCGGGACCAACCAAACTAGTCCAACATTGTACTCTGTCATAATTTTGCTTAATCTAAAACCATGACATGCGTATAAATTGGATATATGGCCCTGACTGATAATTGGTCGCAAATGTACTGTCTAATCTACGATTTCGTACGCATAAAATCGAAGGATAAGGTTATTCGGTCGTCCGGTCAAATTTAAATAATATGGAATTTTTTTTTCCCCCACCATGAATCGCCTTTAAGATGGTCCTCTCATTCCCATCGACGTAAGTAGAGTGTCACTTTCCAAATAGTAGATGTGACACACAGCAACAGCATTGATTAGCTGTACACCACATGAACAGGAAAAGAAAAGGCTATACTAGTTTCGCAAGCAATTATCCTCCACGTCCCCAAATTATTTGATCGTGTTTATCGATATATTTTATAAATTTCTCATTCTAGTCCAAAAGAAAGCAGGAGGGAAAAAAAGTGGACATGAGAGAGAAAAATAATTTGGTAAGAAAATAAAATGTGGAGAGAAAATTTTTAAAAAAAGTGCAACAAGATAAATATGAAAAATCATCTAAAGAATATTTCTTAATTTGAAAGTGATCAATTTTTTTAAAACATCTCCAAAAGGATATATGACCATTTTTTTGGGACGGAAGAACTATTATATTAGAATAAGTGTAAAGAATCTCTGAGGTAACATCTTTAGTAACAAAGGATTATAAGTAAACATATTTTGTTACTGTTACTCAAACTTTTAGTAAGAATCATTTGTCAATATAATACATTTAAAGAATTAGTTTTATTATAGCCGAAGATCCTAGTGCTTAAATAAGAGGGTGATCACTTTGCTAAAGAAGCACCAATTGTCGCCTTCTCAAGGATGAAGAGTAAAGGCTCAAATGCGGAAATCACCTTCGAACTTGGATATTTCTTGAACTTCCCTTTTCTAGCAAAAACACTCCTTAGATAACCGGCATCGGTTAACTCTCTAGTAGAAAGGGGTATTATCGAACGATCACGGTATATTAGGATGCTTTGCCAACATGGGTTAACTCTCAAGGATACTTTTGCAATATCAACAAACTTGAGGATTACTTTTACAACATAATAGCTAAAATTACGTATGCATGTGGTAGTTGCGGAAAGTGGGGGATGAGAGGTCATGAGTGAAACAGTCAGATGTCATGAATGAGACGGTTATACTCTCTGGCCAATTATATCATGACACCTACTGATTCGATTTAAAAATAGAGAAATAATTTATGACCAATTTTATGCTACCACATATAGAGTTGCATTTATGCAATAGAAAAAACTAGAGAAAAAAAGATTTGAGGTATGCAACGCAGAAATCTCAATCGGATCCAATACATATATTGTAGATATAAACTATTATCAGAAAAGGAAAAAAAATAACACAATTTCGATCACCGCCTCTACCATACCCCTCCCAAACCCTAGCTCTCCACGAGAAGGGGGTCAGGTCAAATTTCAAGGACACAAACCACCAACAAGCAGCTGCCCCGTTAGACCTGGCAAACGGGTATACTCGCCCGGATACGGGTAATACCAGGCCAGGTTCGGGTAAAAGCGGGCTGGGTAAATTTTACCTGTTTTTTTTTTCGAGTAGCCTTTTTGAAGATCCGTACCCTACTCACACGGATCGGGTATTACTCGCGGGTAAATGACTAAATTTCTAATTAACTAATTTTTTTTAAAAATAAACAGATTTTAATAACTGTTAGGGAGTTTTTTTTCCTCTCTTTTTGCTTCTTTTGCCTGTTTTCTTCTAGCATGAGTTGTTAAAATAAATTCCAATCTAACAAAGATAAAAAAAATTACATTAATCGTTAAATGCCACAAAATCAAATGAAATCAAAGTACCTATTTATCTACAGCACCAACCACAAATCTACAATCCAAAGTAATACAAACAAAATCTTAACACAGCTACAAGCATCCATCTCCAACACCACCCACAAATCCACAATCCAAATTAATACAAGGATCACATGCAAAAATCAATTCAGCTTCTCGATCGACAGTCGATCTGTGACTGAGAGAGAAGTTTGAGTCTTTGACTTGAGTGAGGTGAAGATTGAGGAAAAGATACAGTCGCGGAGGCAGCAGAGCAGGAAGAAGACGGTGGCGACGGAGGTTTGTCGGATCTGCGCGAAGCTTGGCCGTCGATTGAGAGTGACGTTCGTGAGAGAGAACGACGCCGTAGGAGAGAAAGAGAGAACGACTCGAAAATTACAGGTCGGTCCAGGTATGGGTCTGATCTTCACGGGTCTTTCAAATATATACCCGTACCCGGGTTTTTTGGCAGGGTATGGATCGACCCGCGGGTTTGGATTTTTTGCCAGGTCTATGCCCCGTCCACCATCCTTCAACTGGCACAGTGTGCAACACCGTCTATTTTTTACTTACTATTTTCATATTAATAAGGTAACAAAGAACCCTATGCATGGGCAAGGTAGTGAGGAAGTGGTGGTCAGTTTTAATGGGATGCAATTACTCCACAAAATGACCTTCTCATTCTTTTGTGATGAATTTGATTTTGACAGGTGAACTTCTTACACTGAAAAATCAGTTTTTGTTTTTAGACTTTAACTTCTTTTGAATTAATAATGTTCATGTAGATTAATATTCCCTCACTTGATAAACTGTTGTTGCAATAGTATCCCTATGTTAACAATTACTCTAACGACTGTTGCCAAAAAAATTTAAAATATAAGTTTTGAGGCTGGAATTGTCAAAAAATTTAAAATATAAATTTTGCCACTTAAAACGAAAAGTAAACTGCCGTGCATCAATCTAACAAATATATGATGCGCAAATTACACCTTGACCATCCACTGTCTCAGCTTTATCTGACTCCTTGGTGCAACATGGCAATAGTTGCACTTTTTATGACACTTGTAACCTTCCCATAAAAACTTTTTTTTTTTTTTGAACAAAAGTGTTGATACACACATAGTAATTTAGGTATTTGACAATGAAGAAAAGAAGCGTTAAAAAAAATTAAAAAAACAAATTGCTTGGCATGACAACCATAGCACATCCACGGCATATTGGCAAGTGAACCGGTGAATAGCTGCATCAATTTTCAAACAACTTTTGAACTTTTCATCGTTAGAAATTATCAAATTGCAATTGTTTTTTTTTTTTCCTTTTCTTTTTTGGTTATTTCCTGACAGACAGATTACAGAACACACTTTGAGGGTTTTTTGGTCCATATGTGTGCTTCCTTCACGGCTGCTCGAAGTACCTGTTGAATTTCCCAAAAACTTTAAAAGTTTTGCAAGATATTTAATGTCATGAATGATTGGTGCTAATTTATGCACGATAAAGTCCCCGACTAGATTACTAACAACATTCTTGCCATACGAAAAGATGTAAACAAAGTAGAGTTTTGATTTGTGCTCAACATGATTGCATAATTGCCATGGCTTCAGCTTGCCCTGGTGTCAGAGTGCAACGAGAAAAGGTTCGATAAAACCAAATACAAACAAATTTATAGTATTCCAAATGTATGTAAGTAGTTTCATTAAACACAAATTTTATTTGGTTATCTA